>JZKD02S1677052.1:48248-62385 GCA_000966675.3 Picea glauca | reverse complement strand
CATTTATTGATCCATGAACTGAACCTTTGTCTGAGCATAACAACAAGGATTTACACCAATTGTGGTATGTGCTATTCTCAGAGGTAAGGGAGGTACCAGGTATGTTTCTTATATGTTTCTTCTAAAGTTCAGATCTGAGTCTTTGCTTTATAGAATAGACATTGCATGAATCTACAAGTTATGTTTCTTGGTTACTGATTGAAATAAGTTATATAAGATCTGCTGTTACACTTAGAAGGGTTTGCATTACTGTTTGTTTCAGAATCAAAATAGAGATCTGCTGTGTTATAGATCTACTGTTATAGATCTGTTAAGTTATAGATCTCTGCTGTTATATTTAGAGGACTTTCTATTACTGCTATGATCTGAGTTTCCTTCTTCTACTGTTACAGTTTGTCATAGATCTATATTTCTATATGCTGCTATCTCTGTTTGTATTTCAGATCTAAGGTGTTTTAGCATTGAAATTAAAAGAGACTGCAGATTTTTAAAATTACCCTAAAATCTAACACAAACATACATGCAGCTCTGCCATTTTTGCCTCAGTGGCCCATCTACTCTGTGACTGTTGGTTATTTGTTGAAACTCATAGCTTTTAATAGATGTCTATATGTATAATCTATTCTACTAGACACTGAATAAAGGAATGTTAGATGCAAGCCGTGGATGAAAAAACCCTGCGGGTTATGTATAATCCTGAACTAATTACTTATTTGAGGCCTTCTCACTTCCCATAATGATGTGGTCCAGAAGGGTGTGAAGCTGTGAAGCCCTACAGCGCTATTAAATCCACACCTTTAGATTGAACCATTAACTTTTAAGGATGACCATCATGGAAGGGGCATTTATCTCAGTAGTAGAGCAACTCCCCGGTGAGGGGCATGCCCTGGGTTTGATTCCTAGCTTGTATAAATTTCAAGTTAGTAATGAAGTCAGGTTGGTTGGAGGTGATTAGTAGGCCTAACCAAAGCCCGCCTTGAAGGTAACATGTTGGAGGTACAAATCCACACCTTTAAATTGAACCAGCAAGGTTGCCAATCAAGTAATGGACATCTAGCTCAGTGGTAGATTTAGTCCACCAGTTGGGGCAGCTCCTGGGTTTGATTATTAGCCTGAAGCACAGGGGTGGTGGTACAACTTCAGATTGAGCCATTAAGGATGCCCATCATGTAAAGGGCATCTAGCTTAGCAGTAGAGCAAATCACCACCGAGGGCAGGTCCTCGATTTGATTCCTATTTTCAGCAGACCTGATTGTAACAGGGGCAGTGGAGAATCCGGGAGTGTGGTTTCTATTTATCTAGGGAACTTGTAGAGGTGTGCCAATTAGTTAACCAAGGGGCCAGCTATACTGGGTGGACTTGAGAAGGGGTTGACATCTTCCATGTAAGCATGTTGTTTCCTGCATATTGGTAGAGCAGACAGCAGAGAAAATGTGAATCTGGTAGTTTATGTGAGTTTTTCATATAGTGCAGGCAAGGATTAATTGTTTATATGGAGTGAATTTATGCTTTGGGTGGATACCAAGAAAATTTTTCAGATACTGGTTTTTACATATTGGCTGGGCAGTTCATCTCTAACAGCTACGCCATGAGAACGGTTGTTTGCATTGATGGGTTTTGTCACTAATCTCAGATTATATCTTGCCGATGGCACTGATACTTGTACAGCTATTACAAAAACAGACCAAGAAGAAGAATTTGTTCATTCCTAACGGAGCTTCACCTTCATTCTCTCAAAATGAACCTTCTAAAACTCAAACGAGCGTGCCAAAGCTCATGGCAATGGTGGCACCTCTAACATCATTGAGGATTTCACAGCATTGTCTGAGCAGAACCGATTGAAAGAGTGTATGGGTATTTTACACTGCCAAGGCAATAGAACCAGACCTCTGCAGCAATGCTTCTCTGTGAGAAGACTATTCAAATGAAAACCATGGCAGGAGGAAAATAGTCCATGCCCATGTGATAGAAGCAAGATGTAAGTCGGATAACCTCTAAGTTCTTGGAAACCAAGCTTGTGATCATGTATGCCTTAGAAATGAGCATGCATGGCTATGGCAAGGAGGCCCAACAAATTTCTAACAAATGTTGTATTCTGATTCAAAGCCAAACTCTCACTTTCATAGGTTTTCTGTTTGCATGCTGTATGCAGGCCTAGTGGAGGACCGCTGGAAATGCTTTCATAATAGGAGTGAAGAGTCAAGACTATCAAATCACCCCTTCATTGAAATACTATAGCTACATGGTTGATCTTCTTGGTTGTGTTGGGCGTCTTGATGAAGCAGAAGGCGTTATCAAGAAATGCCAATAAGACCTGATGTTGATGTGTGGCCATCCTTGCTCGGTGCCTGGAGAATATATCTCACATAGATACAGGAGAACGTGTGACAACATTTTTTGAATTGGATCCTAAAACTTCTGCACATTATGCACAATTGTCAGTGTGGAAGCTGGCATGTGGGATGATGTAGAAAATGTAGTAAAAAGAATGGAAGGCAGAGGGATAAAAAATATGGCTGGATCCAGTTGGATTGAGGTCAATAATAAGGTGTACCCATTCCTCACTGGATACAAATCATTCTCAGAAATGAGAGAAATCTATGCAAACATGGGAACAATCTCTGGGCTCTGGGCAAATGGAGGCAGAATATGTGCCTGATACAACTTTGTTCTGCATGATATAGAGGAGGAATAGAAGGGAAATTTTCTCTAAGCGAGAAGTTGGCCATTATATTTGCACTAATCAAAGCATTCTTTATAGCAGCAATCCAAATTATGAAGAAACTTTGATTGCAAGGTAATTGTCTCTCTATCACCAAGTTCGTCTTAAAGATTGCTGCCCGAGAGATCATTGTCAGGGATATAACTGTTTCCATAATTTCCAGGTCAGGCAGTGGTCTTGTTGCCATTATTGCTGACACTAAGTGAAAATGGAAAAGGGGTATCGAAAGGAAATGAAAGGGAAATGGGGAGACACAGAAATTGGATGATGTAAGACTAGTGCCTATCAATCTAAGGGCCAATGGAGTCATGAAACATTGAAGGAATGAAAGAATTGTGTGTTACAATCAACTACTTTGAGGTAGACTATATGGTTGAAAAATGTTAGTTTACCACATTCAACCTCTTGGATGAAAGAACTTATTTGATGTGTTCATCACTTGGGTGTGTGCTTAAGGTAAAGGGAATTAGTTTAATGCAATTTACCCCAAAGTGTTTGTGGAAAATAAGCTATAGAAGCAAGTCTTGGAGGGCTAAGGGTGCCACTCATCAATACAAATGTGAAGGAGCTATTTTATAGCTGAAATGTACTTCCAAATCTGCAACTTAGTTTGATAGAAAATGGAAAACAATTGCAGAAATAAAACAACAAATAAACAAGAGGGAGAACCTCCTCACATTTCTTATTCCTAAATGAATATTAAATTCATTATTAAGCCTTCACATAAGTATAATAACAAAAAATATGTATAACATATAAACAACAATTGAAAAAGCTAGCATAACCATACAACAAAGTAGATCAATACCTCAATGCTTAATTAGTCTTCAAAGGTTTGATACACAAGACAAGCTCAACATCATGATCTCCAAGCTCTTACAATTTCCTTCATTTCTTTCACTTATTCACATTCCTCTAACTGTCAAATGCCCAATCGCCAATTACAAATGAAATGGAGAGAAATTCCTCTTTATATAGAATGACCTAAATCTCTCATACAATAAAATATGTTATCTTTATAACTACATGACAAGGCAATAAATAGTAAAATATTGGAGTAGTTAGATACATGGTTGACAATATTGAGGCACGTGGATGCCACCCTCTTCAAAAGAGGTCATCATAGAGAAGTCTGCCAACCTCTCCAAGAAACAATAAAATAATGCATGTCTTAGTAATTGTGCCCAAGAAGGCAAGCGCACCACTAGAAAGCCTAAACCAACTCCAACTAACACCTTCGAGTGTGAAAAGGAAGTCAATGAAGTAGGGTGCCCTAGCTATTAACCTTTGAATAAATTAGATTAATTTAACCATTGAAAGTTAAATCAACCTCAACATGTGACAACATGTGAGCACAAAGGTTAATACTAAAATAAAACCATAGTCCCCCCTCCAAATACTCACCAACTGATTAAATCACCATGAACATGTATGTCAATGAAAGGTAACTCTAATAAAGTGGTGTACCATGTAAACAGACGACATTCTCCCTGGCAAAACATCATCATGATAACAACAAAACATAAAGCCCAACCTAAGGTGCACTACCACGAAGAGATTATTATATCAATAACATATCATCCAACCTTGGAAAAAAGCTAGATCACCATCAAAATCATATGTAGTACCCCCCTTTCTAACTCAAACTTAGGAAATAACATATCAATGAGGGTACTAACATCATGAAACATATTCCCCCTAGGTGATGTCTAGCAAACATTACATCATAAAGTTAAATCACCTAGGAAAATCCCATAAAGTTAACATGAATCATCTAACCATAGAAACATCATAAGAGAAGGGGAAGTAAGGAAATGCTAACCCTGTCAAATCATCAAGTGTGTTCCCCATCACACATCCAACACATGAGGACCATGTAGAACACCATATCCTAATGACACATCAAGTCACTAGGAAACATCAACAACGTCATGAAACATCTACCTCCTAACATCATCATCCAACCCCTTGGGGGGCTAGAAGTTAGAACTATCATCCATATCCAAGATAAGCATATATACCAAACCACCATAATGAGATAGTATGCTCCACATCCATTAGTGCAACCAAGGGGTGATCAAGAAGGCAATCACATGTGAGACAACCACAAAGCAACAAGCACAATCATCTAGCTAAGGAGAAGTAAGACTCCCCCAACCAAAGATCTCCATCAAATGATCCAAGGCCATGAAGAAAAGGGGCTCCATGAAGATGAATCCCTCCAAGTTGGTCCAAAAGCTCCAAGGAACTAGCAACAAATCTCCACAAATGTGATGAAAATCACAATGTGGAACCTCATAATATTAGGTGTAACGAAACAGATTTTGCATTATTGTTTTTTTTTCCATAGGAAAGAAATCATAATTTTATTTCATATAAAATAAAATTACATATAGCATATGCTAAAAGCGTTCATAATAACCTTCACCCAAGTCAATAGTGAAACATGGATATTTCCATCAACAATTGTCCTTACATTAAACACCTCATATCATCCTACATATTTCTACCAAAAAGGAGATCAACAATAATCAAAATATTACACTCTATAACTGTTGTCATTTGTCCATCAAATAGTATTTTTGCACAATCATTTACTACATATTCAGCCATCAAAAACATGCTCTTTAGAGCCTTGTCAACAGAAAAAGAAAACCCAAGTAGAAAGAAGCATGAGAAAATTCAGAGCGCAGTCCAGCCTGATCTTCCAAGATAACTTAGACACCTCTAGCTAGATTGAGACCTTGCTTTGACAATTCATTGGCTAGATGATTCCTCTTTATAGATGTGGGAAAAAGAGATAGAAATGAACCTTGCTCGAAGCCCACAGACCTCATCAAAGAGTGGTTGTAGCATAAAATTTCTTAACACATTCCTTCCTTAACCATTTTGTCCATTGTATCGGAATCTAGTTTTGCCTCCTTAAATAGCCTCTCTTCCTTATGTGTTTTGTAAATTTCCCACTCAGTGGATCCGTGTTTAGCCCTTTCGAGGTTCTGCTCAAATTGTAAGGCCATTGATTCCTTAGAAGAACCATCAAATGGAATACAAACATCCTTTAGTTTCTTGACATATTCCTCCTTCAACCATTTAGGGTTTAGCTTGAAGGGACTAGGAGGTTTTTTTCTCTGCAGGAATCAATTATAGTGTTACGGGAGAGTGGTCAAAATCCCCTTCACAGAGAGACCCACTGTATGATTCTGATAGCTTTTTTGTTTTTTTCATTTTATTTTTTCCAGGTTACATTGTCCAGGAAAATCCTCGAGTACTTTCCCTCATTTCAAGGATGGTACTCAAGGTAAACCCTAGAATCTTCAAGGTACAAGGTTGGTCAACAACAAGGCTCGAAGCCATTACAATAATATACTCATTAAGAGCTCAATATGTCACTTGCGGGAATTGAACTTGAATGGGGAGGTTAACAATCATTCCTCTCAATACCTGATTGACATGATTCGAATAGCTTCATCTAAAAAAAAATATGTGATATAAGAAAACGATCCAACCCTATTGACATGATGCTGATAGCTTCATCTAAAAATAGATCTGATATAAGAAAACTGTCCAGCGTTTTAGTAATTCTATCTTCTCCAGCCCTCTTATTTCCCTATGTAGAGGAGAGCTTTATCGGCTCAATATCTATCAGCCTTACTTCCAATTTCTTAAAAAATACTCGGATAAACAATCCACTTGAGCAGAAGATCCCCATATCTCTGAAGCTCCCAAGTAGAAATTGAGATCCCCACCCAAAATTGTCAAACCCTGGTTGAGCCATCCCCGCCGAAGGTTTTGTTCCAATACTCAACTCTGTCAATATATGGACCATATACATTCAAGAAAGTAAGCTCTTTACCCAGGTCCTCGGAATATAGTGAGGTCCCCAAACCTGAAGAGAAAGACCAGCAATTAGAGTAGATGAAGGATCTTTTTCTCCACCCAGAGATTAGTGCCCCCAACTTACCCATAGCATCAACAAACATAAATTCCCATTCCCCTAAAAGCCATGCCAATTAACTGACAATGCTATATCTACTTTATTTCTTCAGAGAGTAGAGAGTTACTGTTGACAAGACTATGAAGAGAGCGGTAGACAGACATAATAATAATTAGAATAATTCATGTATATACCCCTTTTCAAACCTAGATGGAGAATTAGATTTCAGAATACAGTCTTGTTGTTCAAGAAGTTAATATACTATTTGATCTCCTGGTGTACTCTACAACTGCGTTATGTCACATTCGGATCTGTTATATGTATCACTATCTTCATTTCGGCTTGCTATTTGGGTAAGTAACTTGACTTTACACATATCTTTCAATATTAGCATGTCATAGTGGATTTCCACGAGTATATTACTGTGTTTCCAGACAGTGGAGAAGGTAAATCCATTTGTAGGTTGAACCCACACTGAATTTGATCCCTATTCACTTTTCATGAGGATCAATAGAAAACTATTCCGATATGCAATGGTCCTATGACCATGACCGGAGCACAATGTACTCCCATCATCTACAACAATATTTTAAACATGGCTTTATAAATAGTCCCGTTCAAGAGAAATACTCAATTAAACTGGATATTCCACAATATTTTATAATATCTAGCCCGCGGCAATTAGGGAAAACACAGAGAGCCGATTCTATCCAAGATTATGCTTTTGCTACATAGCTTGGTGTTTTATGCTTGCCATGTTATTGTTGTGTATGTTCAGATTTACATGGTTGGATTTATATGTATAGATATCCAACAGTGTAAATCTAGGTATATACAGTGAGAAATGTTGCATACTCCAGTGTTTAATGTTTGCCACATTCTTGTATATTCCCAGATTTTCACCATTAGATGTATATGAAAGATATTGATTAGTATAAATGACCCGAGATGAAGATTACCGTATATAAATGTGAGCATATACAATTGTATGTAGGGAGACTCCTACCACACGAGCAACTAAAAAAATTCATATTACTGATTTAAATTGTTTATAAAATATTAAGATTAAAAACGTGATAACATTGTTGATAATACAACATTAATCATATAATAATTATAAATATATAAATATATGTTAAAGATTCGATAATTCATGGCTGATCATATAGATTTTGTTACATTGTTTATTTATTATTGTTACTTTGAAAAGAAAAAAAAAATACTTTCAAGAATCTCTTTGTTTAGTTGAGGTTATTTAAATAATTTTTTATATAAGAAGTAGAACATTTCACGAATTGAACTTGGGTGGGGGAAAACACCCCTCAACACAAATCACTCGGGCTAAACCCAATTGAATTATATATATATATATATATATATATATATATATATATATATATGATTAACATCCATTGAGATCGAATTGGTCTATTGAACCTTAAGAGGGAAGGGATTACTTGCAATTCTTTAAAATTGTGTTTTTGTGCTCGAAAAACATTAAGAGAAGCTTTCCAAGATCACCATAGTTTTTTTGAGTTAAAAGGTTAGGAAGGAAGGTTGGTATTGTGACACATATTTTGAAGTTGATATCTAATATGGGTATAGGCTCGACAATCTAAGAGAAAGTGTTTTTCATCTTCAACCTTATTAGTGTCACAAAGGTGTCACACTCTTTCATCCTAGGGCGTTTTAGGAATTGACCAACGCGTAGTTTCACTATGGAGCTTGTAAGAATTTGTTCTTATCTTAGCAATGCTTATTTTTTTCTTTGCACTTGTCAAAACATAAAGATAATTTTGATCTTCTAGATTAGGGTTGATTACATCCTTATAATACCTTAATTTTCTTTTTTTCTCTAACTCTTTGTCACACCACATTTTCTCCTTAAATTTTGATTTTATGATATTTTAATAGTATTCTTATTCTACAAAATGTTCTCTTCCATGATTCCCCAATGGCTTAGCCAAGACTAGGAATATTTATGCAATCCTCGCTTGAGTCGAAGGTGGTTATGACTAGATTTTGAAGCAATTTTAGGAAGCCTTTTGTCTTCCATGTTGTTTAACTTGCTCTTATACATTAGGTATCTAGTCATAGTTGTGCTCTCAATGGGGGAAAGGATTTCTTCTAAGAGGAGGATGTGATAGGGATTATTTTCTTTAATCTTGAGATTATAGGTTATAAAATTATTTTGGATTTGCTTTATCTTTCTCCAGGATTCACGAGAGATATTGCATCCCTAAAATTCGCATCCATATAGAATAACATGTGTAACAAGAGTCTCAAAGAGGAGTTTCTTCTTATCCCATATCCAAAGATCGGTTGATTGACAATTGTTTACAAGCCCATAATAAGCTTTCCATCCCCCAATAATCGTTTTCTCAATGTTATAATTCCAGTTGAGCTTGTGGTGAACATCGATTCCAATATATTTGTATGAAGTCACTTCCTCCAAGTTTTCGTCGTATATGAAGGTATCATAAGTAATCTTATTGGATTTAATAATCGTGACCTTAGTCTTGTCAGTATTAATAGTCATACCTGTATTGGAGCAAAAATCCTTGAGGATTCTTAGTTGCTTTCCAAGATTGTGGGGACTCCTCGCCATAATAATGATATCATCAGCATAAAGAATAAGATTGATGACTATACCAGTGAGAGTAGGGCCAACACAACCTGCTTCTTCCAAGCAACCTTCTAACTTATCAATGTATATGCCACAAAGGGTAGGGGAAAAGGGACAACCTTGCTTGACTCCAATACTGCAGTTAATCTCTTTTGACCAGCCCTCAGTGTTCTTAAACTTGGAAATAACATTCTCATACAGCCTTATTGTAGCAACGCTCAACTCGAAAGACACTTTTATCTCTTCCAACCTATCTCAAAGGTTTTCCCTGGGAATCGTATCAAAAGTCTTTCTAAAGTCAACAAAACAACAAAAAAGATTGGTTTCAGTATTGTGGAACTCCTTTGTAATGATCCTAAAGGTAACAAGATGGTCCACAATTGAATGGTATCTCCTAAACCCGACATGGCCTTTAGCTCTTTTACCGTGACTTTCTGGCCAAAGGCTAATATTCTTTTCCAAAATAATTTCAAAAAGCTTGGCAAAAATCGGGCCAATCATAATGGTCTTGTAATTAGAGGGAATGTTTCTATCCCCATTTTTAAAGATAGGAACAATGAGGCTTTGCATCCAAGGATTAGGGAAGCCCTGCTTGACTGCTAAATTGAAGAGCTTGTGTATGTGAGGGATGAGGATAGGCCCTCCGATTTTAAAAATTTCAGCTTGGTAGCCTTCAATGTCCTTAGCTTTCCCATTTGCAAGTCGCGTAACCCCGACTTCTATGTCATCCAAATAAAAAACTTCATCCTTTGTAGGGACAATAAGAATGTTGTCTATGACATTAGGGAACTCGTAAATAATTTTAATGTAGGAATTCCAATCCCTTAAGGGAATCATATTTTTTTCTTTAGTATTGTGGAATAAAATTTGCTTCTAGAACTTCTTAGGATCAAGCTTAGATAGTTGTGAAAGTTGTTCTTTCCTTTTATTGATATGGTACCTTTTTTTTCTTTTTAATTAGGGATTTGTACATATTGATCTTATCAAGTTTTAATGACTCATTAGAAGCATCCCTAATGTCTTTCCTAGCAATCTTACATTCTTTATCATACCAAGGGTTGGTTGTTCTATTATTCTTTTTACATGATACCTCGAAAGAGAACTTGTTAATATAAGTGGAAAGGGTAGTTGTAAAATTAAGATAGAGGTCTTCAATGTTGTCCTTATAAGTTAAGAGATGTAATTCGCTATTTAAATCCTTTAAGAAAAGGTCAACTTTACTTTTGTAGAAGAGCAATTGTCTTTGATTATTAGAATTCTCTTCAATGGCGCTCCTATGCAAGGCAAAGTTTAGAGTTAGGGTTAAAGGTCTATGATCAGAGTCAGGTTCATGGTCATTTAAAAGGTCAAAAGCTACTATTTGGTTGGAAATGGGGATATCACATATCATATAATCTATGACACTACTACCTAGTCCATGAATACAAGTCATTTGGTTGGATTTTGGCCACTTCATTACTCCATTGCAAATTATTAGGTCTTGAGAGATGCAGAGCTTGACTAGTTCAGTACTAAATAATTTCTCATTTGGGTCTTCACAACTTCTTTTGTAGCTATTAGCTAAAACAAGGTTCCCATCTAGCCATAAAGGATTATGGTTTGAATCATTGCTTAAAAGAGTAGCTTGGTTAGTTGCAGTCCTAGCATTAAAGTCACCTAACAGAAGGATACTACCTTCATTTTTCAAACTATAAATATCTTGTTTTAAATTACTATAGGGACAATTTCTATTTAGATTGTTTTTCTTATAAAAAGAAGAATTAATAGGGGGAAAATAACAAATTTTTATATACATATCCTTAGCATTGATGTTTGAAAGTTTTGTCCAAATGTATTGATTAAGAGGGTCAATCTTATGAAGTTGAGGGTGAGGAGAAATGTTCTTTCTAATATAACAAGATATGCCTCCTATCCCTCTTTGGTATGACTTTTTGTTCCATGTCGACCACAAGACAAATCCTTCTATGTTAGAGACCTTAGACTCTTAAAGAAAAAAATTTCCAAAAGAAAAATGTATCTTTGTATTAAATTGGATTTAACCAAAAAAGATACAATAATGTGTCCAATTAATGATTGTGCCAAGCACATCAACGAGACCAAAAGAAAACCTCAACCTGGAAAGAAGAAGGATTCAATTTCGCAGAAAACAGGTTGCATGACAAATCACTCCATCACAGATCAATGATCATGTCAAGCATCTCAGCAAGATCAAATGTGAACCCCAAACATAAAAGAAGTTGGATTCAATTCCGCAGAAAAACTAGATGCATAACAAATCATCCCATCGAAGATAAAAAGAGAAAAAGAGATCAGCCATGGATAGAGAACAATAGACAATAAAATAGAAAAGAGGGATGCGGTGATTACTGCTCTCAAGACCACCTATTTAGAATTGATAGGACAAGATACCCGAAAGATCTAGAAGAGATTTTTTGGAGAGAAAATCAGCCTCTTGATTTAGCTCCCTGTAAAGATGAGAGAAGTTGATATGGGAGAAGGTTTGAATGAGTTCATTAATTCTATCATTCCAACATTCCAATGTTGCTACTCGAAGCATCCCTTTTCCATTTAACCAATCGATAATAATTTTGGAATCTTCTCTCACATGAAGATTCAAAATGTTATGACAAGAAGCTAAATAAAGGGAGACCCATGCTCCAAGAAGCTCGGCTTTTGTGTTATTTTTGTGGCCGCAGTTTAAGGTCCAATTGATCCAAGATCCATCACAAAGAAGAATCTTTCCACCGGCTCCATAATGCAAGCCTGAATTTTGTGATGTCCCGTTGAACCAAGAAGTTTTCCCATCCAGCAGAGGGAGAGGAAGGATCGCTCTAGGGACAAGATTATTTTTGTGTCTTACGGGATTCAAATCCCCCAAGATAAGGAAGCAAATCGAGTTTATAGAAATAGGGGTATTCTCAAAAATCGCCTTGTTTCGGGAGATCCAGACAAACCAACACACAATGACGGGAAGATGAGGATAGATGGTGTCAAGAAGGGACCAATTCTCCATACAGTCTTGTAAAGAAGTTCCCGTCCACCGCAAATTAAGATTTAGGGAAGATAGGATATTAAACCAAAGTTGTTTAGTAATGGGATAGTCCCAAAAGAGGTGAAAGATTGATTCGGAATCCCTTTGGCAGAGAAAGCACAGATTTGGACCAGTCCACCCTTGGTGCTAAAGTAAATCCCAAGTAGAGAGTTTATCATTTAATGCAAGCCAGAAGAAGAGTTTTTGTTTTAGAGCGATAGGCCATTTTCAAAGGTTCCTGCGCCAGCCAATACACCTATGATCCCAAATGGTAGAATAAATTGCCCTGTAAACATTCCAGATAGTTAAAAGACCCAAATGATCCCCACCATTCCAGAGAAAGACGTCAGCCTTCGCGTGAAGATGGATCCCAGCTTCAGTAAGCGTTGTGCAGAAAAAAGTCCATTCCTGAGCAAGAACGCTCGATAATCCTAAATCAACACTAGATAACCACTTAGTACATTAATTTAGATCAGCAGAGGGGGATTTCGCTTGATAGAGGATGTTGATATTAAGGTAGCTTCGGGAGGTATGAACCTCTATTGTGACCTTTAACAAGATTAGAATGTTCCGGAAGGAAGCAAAGAAATGAAGGAAACCCTAGACAAGATGTCGGCTGACAATAGATGATTAATATGAATTAATTAGTACCCAGAAGGATAATTCGGCCCCAGTAAGTCTTCCATAATCACTATAAATACAGGGCGTTGGTATCTCATTTGACACACTTCTCAGAATTGAAGAGAACAGTTTCTGCGCACTGCAGTCCAGCAGTTTTGTGCACAAGTCCTGGGAAAGGTGTTGCACCAGTTTTTGGGTGAGACTATCTAATCAGCTTGGTTACTTCTTGCTTGGTGCATTAGCCTCTCTTGGCTATTGGATTGTTGCCAGGATTCTTTTCTTTGTCAAGGTCAAGGTGCTCGGAGGGTGGCTTCGGCCTATTGTTGGATGACAAGGGTATTGTCAATGGTAAAATGAGCACAATCCTTCATATTCTAACAGGTTATGGGCCCACAACCTCCTTCATTCAGTCTAAACATTGGAAGGAAGCATAGCCTCTAGGATATTGAGCTCGTTGAGGAACTGTTGCTAGGGTTACTAGCAGGAGCAGCTTCCAAGACACTGTCACTAGGGTTACTAGCAGAAGCAATTGCAGAAACCCTAATCTTAGATCCGACACCTTGTGATGGAGAATCTCGCTCAAGGAGAAGATATTCAGATGCGCCCTAGTTCAGTGCACCTTTTGGCTCTCTCAGAAGACAAAAATGACGAAGTTNAGAAGTCCTCATCGTATTTTGAAGGACATGACACCAGAAGAAGCCTTCTCAGGTAAGAAACCTAATGTGGAAAAACTAAGAATATTTGGATGTCCAGTTTACTCTCACATTCCCAAGGACAAAAGGAATAAACTATAACCCTCAGGAAAGAAGGTAATATTCATGGGATACACTGATTCATCCAAGGCTTATAGAATATATATTCCAGAAAAACATAAGATCGAAGTCAGCAAAGACGTAACATTCAACGAAAATATGGCTTTCAAGAAATCCATAGAAGAAACTATAGAAGAAGAAGAGTACAAAGAACCTATTGAAGAAAGCACAGAAAACCAGAATGATGAAAAGGAACAACCTGATCATTCGATGCAACCATGTGATAACATTGATTCAGATACCTTCCGAAGATCAAGAAATGACCAGCATGGCCTGAAGCTACTTTGCAAGAAGCAGAAGGACTCAAAGCCCCAGATGGGACCTCTAGAAAAAGTAAGAAGCCTAAAAGATTCTCAAGTTATGCAACTTATATGACGAAACTTCTAGATGA
>JZKD02S1677052.1:19822-48238 GCA_000966675.3 Picea glauca | reverse complement strand
TGGATATGTTCCACTGTTTGTGACTATACGTCACTGATCAAGTACGTGTATGCTACTTGGTGTGGTAGTAAACCACTAGAGTGTAGTTTTGTACTACCATGGATAAAACACAATTGTGTTCTATCAATTGATATTGTGCCAGTTGTCATGGAGAATTATTCAGTTGGATAATAATGACGGTGCTCGTGATGCTATCAGTTGAATGGTCTCTTGTGCTCAAGACCATACCTCCCTAGCTAGGAGGGAGTGTTGATATTAAGGTAGCTTCGGGAGGTATGAACCTCTATTGTGACCTTTGACAAGATTAGAATGTTCCAGGAGGAAGCAAAGAAATGAAGGAAACCCTAGACAAGATGTCAGTTGACAATAGATGATTAATATGAATTAATTAGTACCCAGAAGAAGAATTCGGCCCCAGTAATTCTATCAGAATCACTATAAATACAAGGTGTCAGTCTCTCATTTGACACACTTCTCATAATTGCAGAGAGCAGTTTCTACGCACTACAGTCCAACAGTTTTGTGCAGAAGTCCTGGGGAAGGTGTTGCGCCAGTTTTTGGGTGAGACTATATGATCAGCTTGGTTACTTCTTTCTTGGTGCATTAGCCTCTCTTGAATATTGGATTTCTACTAGGATTCTTTTCTCTTTCAAGTTCAAGGTGCTCGGAGGGTGGCTTCAGCCTATGGTTGGGTGACAAGGGTATTGTCAATGGTAAAACGAGCACAATCCTTCATATTCTAACAGAGGAAGTGTATATTAGACAAAGAAAGTTGTTCCAATAGATCCTGCGAGAGATAAGCCTTCGAACCAAGCCCCAGAAGAGCGTCCCTGCCAATAAGAATCTCAAGACCCGAACCCGGTTTCCAACAGATCCAGTGAAGGATGAATTTTAGATTCTTTGTAAGGGATCGCCAGATTGGTGAGGCAGAGGGAGTACAAAAAATTGGTTGTCTGAGCCAGCGTGCAATCGATAGTAGACAAATGTATTTGCCAAATATGATGCGTTGCCAAATTCCTCCCTATGTTAAAGCACACCACAACGATTTGGAAGCCAAAACTTGCTAGAATATAGTAATGTTGCGTAGACCCCAACCACCTACAAACTTTGGCCTAGCAATAAGTTCCCATCTACAGGGATGGAATGAATGGTGAATTGCAGAGCCAGAACAGAAGAAGGAGAACACCAGTCTCTTGATTTTGTACAAGATAGAGGAAGGGATTTTGGTTAAATCCAGCCAATAGACTACCAGTCCTTCAAGCACGGATTTTACAAGGATAAAATGCCCACCCAGAGTGAGCCATCAATTGCACCAATGTGCAATACGTTTTTCAAATATAACTAGCATCCAGGACCAATCAGTAGCTTTGTAGCAATCCGACCCGAGGAAATAGCCAAGGTAACGGAAACCAAGAGAGAGTTCAATACAAGCAAAAGGAAAAAAAGATTTGAAGGAGTCCAGATCAGCCATCGAAAGGCCAAAGAAGTGGAAGGTATATTTTGCTTCGTTTATCTATGGTCCCGATGCACCACAAAAGAGATTTAAAGTCCTTTTGATTTCCATCCATTCATTTAAGTTTGCTATGGAAGCAATAATGATGTTGTCCACAAAAAAAAGGTGCAGCACATAAGTCAATCTAGAAACCTTAATGCCAATGATAAGGCCCTCTTGTTGATGCTTCTTGAGGAGAATGTTCAGACCTTCCAAACCCAAGATGAAAAGGAGTGGGGAGAGAGGGCATCCTTGTCTCAAGCCCCTTTCAATTTTGAAGAAAGAGGTGGCTTCACCGTTGATCAAAACTGCTATAGATGCACTGGACATGCATTCCATAATCCAGCTTGTGAAGTGATAACCAAAACCAAATTTTAAAAGAATCATTCTGAGGTAGTCCCAATTGACACAGTCAAAAGCCTTTTTTAAATCGAGCTTTAAGACCAGTGCTTGTAATATTTTGTGCTTAATGTTGTGTAAAACCTCCTGGACCGATCCAATAGCGTCAAGGATTTTCCGACATTTGATGAAACCCAATTGTTCCTCCGAGACAAGACGAGACATATAAGGCTTGATTCTCTCAGGAAGGATTTTTGTGATAAGTTTATAACAGAGAATATAAAGGTCTATAGGACAGAAGTCACTGAAAGAACTGGGAAGATTAGATTTAGGGATCAAAGTCAGAAAAGTGAAATTTAGAGCTCGATAGACAGTGCCTCTACGCCTGGAGTTTTCTACAAGATCCCAAAGATCATCATTGATCAATTCAAAGAAGAAGATGTAAAATTCAACTGTCCAACCATCCGGGCCAGGACTTTTGTCTTTTTTAAATGATTTGAGCGCTTTCCGTATTTCCTCTTTTGAACAAGGTGAGTAAAGATGTTCTGCCTCACAGTCGGTAATGATTTTGGGATAAAGACCAGTGATAGATGTTTGATCAGTGAAATTGGTGAGCCCTGTATCTTTGTAGGAAGATTTGAAGTGATGGAAATCTGCCTCAAGTAGGTTATCTTGTCCAGTGATAGGAACCTCTTCATATGAATTGAGCGCCCAAATATGCTTGGAGTTTCTTCTATGGCTTGCAAAATTATGGAAATACTTTATATTTTTGTCGTCGTAAGAGATCCAGGTGGCCCAAATTTTCTATCTCCAGTGAGCTTCCTCAATAAGGAGAAGATTATTCTGCTCAGATTCAAGAAGGATAAAGCGTTGTTGTAGATCCCGGAGATCAATACGCTGGAGCGCAGATAATTCAAGAGTGATATCATGAATGTGTTGTTCAATCTGTGAGAGGCAATCAAAAGTCTATGATAATTGCAGTCTTTTCCAGAATTTAACTCTTTTTTTTAGAGTCTTTAACTTTTCAGCCAGTCTCCTTTGAATATCCAGTTCATCCAAGAAGCAACTATCGGCCCAAACCTGCTTAACCAGTCGCACAAAATCTGGATTCTCCGGCCATGTAGGATTAAATTTATATGGATAGGGAGAGCGGTGAGAAAAGGAATCTAGCTGGAGGATAATTGGTGCATGGTCTGAGATGAATGGATATGCAATCCAAGTTCTGTATCTGTCAACCTACTGTAGGAGAGAATCTGAAATGAGGAAGCGGTCGATCCATTTATAAATACTCGTTGAGCCAGACCTTTCGTTTCTCCAAGTAGGGGCCATCTCAACCGGAAGGAGGTCGATAAGATTGTGATGTTGGAAGATGGCACTGAAATGTAAAGCCACAACATCAGTAGAAGAGGTTGATCCCCAAGTCTTGGCAGATGATAAGGTGAGGTTGAAATCCCCCGCCAAGATGAGATTTGGTTTACCAAGAAGGCCGAAGTCTGAAACCTTTGACCAGAATGCCAATTTGTCAATGAAATGACCGTAAATATTGAGGATGTTTACCTGTCTTTTGTTAGCGCAGTAGGTGCCAGACAAAAGGATTCCTCCACAGCAAAAAAAATCCTTAAAATAAAAGAAGGCAGGATCCCAAGCCACCAATAGTCCACCCGAAGTGCCCACCGAATTTACAGCACTAGCAAACCAGGTAGGTTTTAAACCATTAATAAAAGCACGAGAACACTGAGCATCCACAAGAGTTTCCTACAGAAAAATAATAGAAGGATGTGTGGTATCAATCAAGCGTCGAAGAGAGGCCTTTTTTAGGGTGCTTCCAACCCCCCGGATGTTTAGAGACAAAAGAATCATGGACGTGACCTGGCTAGGGATTTAATGCCTCTAAGCACCCCAAGGTCAGTCGATTCTGCATAAGGAACAATAGAAGAGGTGGAATTGGAGCAGGATTTCCTTCGAGCACTGCGGTTTTTTATAGGAGATGTCTCAGGACCCATGCCACGGGACCTGAGAAAACTTTGTTTTAAGGATCAATAGAAGGTGCAAGACAGGAAGAATAATGAGTATCAAATGAATCAGTGAGAGGATATTTTCCTAAAAAAATGGGAAGTGGGAACGGAGAGTGCAAGACCAACAGAGAAGGGTTTAAGTTGGTATGGTCCAGACAAATAGTGTCCTGTGACTGCAAAGGGATAGGCAGAGTTTTTGTCTCGGTCAATGTATTGGAAGAAGTAGGAAGGGAGAAGGAGGGATCCGTGAGGACCCAACCCATATTGTGAGGCAGAGAAGTAGGAAGAACGTCTGAGGTGGAGGTAGGTAAGTCGTTAGGGGCAGTGGACAAGGAGGGGTCTGTAGACACAGGTGGATGGACAGGAGTAGGGTTACACAAAGTCGAAGTAGGATGGCACATCTCAGGTATAACATTCAGTTTTGGGTCAAGCCCCAAGATAATGGAGGAATCCAACTTGAGTCTTTCCCAAGAGGAAAGAGCGGAAAACAAGGAAGGACAATAAAATCTAAGCTTACCCAAAAGTGAGGGAGGAGAATTTTGTTGCTCAGGTGATTCAGGAAAATCCTCTGCTTCTCGGCCCATAAAACCAGTAGTGTCTGGTGTGAAGGAGTCCACCCCCGGTGAGTCTTCCCTAGGAAGTATGCGAAGATAGGATCCTTCAGATTCTTCTTCCTCTGGAGCTCCTAAACAGTCTCGCCAGATATGGCGTGTTTGGTGGCAGTTTGAACAAAAAAATGGAATACCAAGGTAATCCAGGCATTGAGTCATAGCGTGGCCCCGCCAGAAAATGTTTAAGACCTCCGGGAGTCTAGCATGGATGTCCAGTTGTACCAAGATCTTTGCCATCTTTCTATTTGTGCTCTTTAAGAGGTTTGGGTCAATACAAATAAAGCGACCTAGCTTGTTCCCAATAGCCTCTAGTGCCTTCTACGTCCAGTGATGTAGAGGAAGTCCAGGTAAGAGGACCCAAATGTGTCTGAAGCAGAAAGAGTTTGTCGAAGGATTGAAGGAAACTTTCCATCTTTTAAGCATCAAGTTGTCCTTGCCCATGGTCCAGAAGGTGTCCAGAATGAGTTGTGAATCTTCAGGAGAGTTAAAAATAAAACCAATCCAGCTAAATGATAAAGAAATGAGTTCAGGTGCATAGCCCAGGATGGGCAACCAGTTATCTAGGAGCCATTCCGGGAGTAAGTCGAAGCTAAGAGATCTGTAGGTGATTCTGCCCACCAGACCACATAGAGATAGTTGGACACTTTCCTCCAGACCCACATCAGAGCCCATTATCAGATGTCTCTTCTTTTTATTTGGCTTCCACAGTCTATTTTTATCTGATGTATTTGATATCTAGGGATGAAAGGAGCGACCTCGATCTGGTGGGGGATTCTTTTTTCTTCTGTCTGAGTGTCCCAAAGAGGAATTCAATCCAAGTAGTTGAGAGGCACTTGGACGCGAGTTTGAAGTAGGAAGACCAGTAAAATCGGTAGGTAGAAAGTTAGTATGATCTGTCGTCGGTGGATGAGAGTTTGGTAGAGAAGACGGAGAAGCAAGGAGATTGGCCTGTGAGGAAAAGATTCTGGCACTCTTCCATAATACTTTATCAGCTGCATTCATTAATGCACTGACCTCTGCCTCCATGGCAGGCACAGGGATGATGCACACTAAAAGTTTGGAAAAGTTGGTTCAGACCAGTAGAAACATGAGTTAAGGGTTCAAAGAGAGGCATAATAAGTCAGGTCTATGATAAGAGGTCTGGAAGGAAGTACAAGATAGTAGCAGGGGTAGGTAAAAAGAGGGAGAAAAATTTGGTCAGTTGTAAAGTCGAGGGGAAAAGGTAAAGAAAGTCTGGAAAATGTTCAGGTTCAAAGTAGGAGGAGGACAACGATCAGGATCAGGACAACATGTTCATGAAGTGAGATTCTCCCATATAGACTAGAGGAAAACGTCCAAAAAATGAACCAAAACAAACAAAATAAGAAGCTTTCATGGCGGCATAGAGCTTCCATCATCTTTATCCTGCTTCTTGAATCTGAAAATTGACAATAGAAAATCGGTTTAGACTCTTAAAGACTTAAAGACTTATAATGTCGATTTTCAAATCAACATGATTTAAAAAGATGGAAATATATAATTTTCCATCAATTATGTAAGTTTAATTGTTGCAATGGATCTCAAAAAAACAATCTATATCGTTTTCATTATTTTTTTCCCAGTCAGAGTGTCACGTGATATCTAGACTAAAAAGAAGTTGATTAGAAATAAGTTTTGCAAGGAGAAAATGAAAATAAATTGCAAAACACTTTTTTGGTTATGATAATTATATATTGTAAATGAACTTACCTATAGATATGCAAGCATGTCAAAAAAAATTTACATCAACAATAGAGTTATCCATTGTAATTGTAAAATTCCCATTAATAGTTTTTGAACTTTTTTGTTTGTATTGTGCAAATAATATTTGAACACATTTAGGGAATAATTTTTGAAGTTCCCTTGGCAGAGTGTAGTTGATCTTGTCATCTGTTTATATTGTAGATTGTGCCCATATGAATATGATGTTTTACAAGCACATTTTGTGCAATATAACATGTTATCTATTGGAAAATTCATTGTTATAATGTGGCAAAATCTGCGATATGAGCTTGTCACTAATACAACTAAAACATCTCCTTCAAAAACATTGGTTGACTTCCCCATGCATATGTCAAATGTGGAAGATGATATAATGAAATAATATGCAAAGGTAATACACTTTTTTTTTTTTTTGCAAAGGGATAAGCATTCTACGGCTTTGTTGGTTGGTTGTCATCATTGGCAATTGTTGGTTGGTTGTCATCATTGGCAATTGTCTAGCTATTTGTTGGAAACAATTTTGTTGTTGCAATGAATGAACAAACCAAATGTCTTTTTTTTTTTTCTTTTTTTTTTTTTTTCTATTTACCTTGTTTTGGGAGAGCTAGGGAAAATTTTCTAATAGACGTGCATTAACAACCATAGAAACAACAACATAACATAGAATATATTTATGTTATTGATAGTAATTTCTAAGAGTCAAGCTCAAGTGCTCTACAGGGTTTTAGGCTAAATACTATAATAAATTATTTTCAAAAAACTAATAAAACTAATTTTAAAAGCTAACATGTTTACTATAAATAAAACTATAAATAAAATTTACATTACATTTGAATTCTAAATGCTAAAAACTAAATTTGATGAAAGGAATATTAATTCTAGGAATATTAATTAATTTAATTAAGGAAATGTGAACAGAAGTAATGTAGAATCAAAAGCATGGTTTCAATTTATAACTTCATGCATAAAGTCAATTACTATTTTTACTTGAACATACTTAAACGTTGTTAAACTATTGCAAATATTTAAACCATTTTTTTAATGCAACATTTTTTTTGCTTAACAAGGAAAAATTGTCAAATCAATATTTTACACCAATTGCAAAACACTTATTTAAATTTTGAAAATTATAAAAAATATGATTAATTTTTTAAAACTTTAGTTTCATACAAAAGTTTTGAGAAACTTTTGTCAACAAAATTTGATATGGAGTCTAAAGCTATAACAAAAATCTCCATAGTGCTCACATACCCCAATTCTAACATAATTTTACAATTTAATTGCAAACAAAACAATAATTAGAATCTAGAATAAATAAAGACAAACTTGCATTTGCAAACAATAATCAAAATGCAATAAAAAATAAAGAAAACTAAAAGAGCATATTACTCTAGACAATCAAACGAATTTTAGGTACAATCTAAAATATTTTACCTAATATTTAGAAACCAAATCAATACTAATCATTCATGTGAATATAATTGATTTCAAATATAGTTTATAATAATAACAATATATGAACTATCATAGTAAGTAGATATTGACTAATTTCAAATAAGACATAAGTGTCAATATTCGTTTTACATACGTTTTCAATGTTGTATAAAGGAAACTACTAAATTTGAAAAAACAAAGAATAGATGAGAAGAGCCAAGCTACCTACCATCAAAATAAAATTATTTTATTTTATTTAGCCTTTGCATTTTTGAAATATGAATAGACATGAAGTTAAGTCTTTGATGTGGAATTCAATTTAGACATGACATAGCATGTATCGCATCATGGTCACTCCAATATGCATCTAATATAGTGACTTTACAAAGGTTAGAATCCAAATTTGTGAAATCAATTTGAGTTTCTATTTTTGGAGTAGATTTGTTTGTTATCTCTTGCAATTGGTGTGAATGCATGTAGTCTATTAGTTGTTTGCTTCTTTGACTACTTTCATGAATGTCAATATTGAAATTATCAATGATTATCGAGATAAAATCACTATGAAGCATTTGTACTTTGGATGTTGAAATCATTTCAATGATTGTTGAGGAGATGTAAATGTAGCAACATATATGTTCATGTAATGACCCTACCTATTGTTGTCAAAATTTTCCCTTTACTGTCATAGAAATTTAAGTGTATTTTGGGTGATGACTTTTGTCAAATAGTTTGTTGTTAGTGTTAATGTAATGGTTTTAAAAAACAGTTTGCAGCCTTTGAAATATATTTAACCACACAATATATAACAACAATAACTATGAACAACATGAACTTAACCAACAACAAGAGATGAGAGCCAATCTGATATTTATTTAACCTCTAAATCAGAACTGATACAACCACAAATAACTCACAAATTTGCCTTGGAATCATTGGTATTTCGATGGTACACATAGGTTGGAAGGTAAAGATGATGTTGAGGCCATAACAAAAAAGGAAACCTCCACTATATTACTGCAAAATTGGTCTATTCCACCTAGAATTCAGCTACCATATAACACCCAGCTCCCCAAGTGAGAAATTGACCCCTTCACAACCAAATTTGACCCAACTTGGATGCAACTCGTCCCAACAAGGAAGAGGTGGATCCAATCAACAAAGAGATATGTCTCGTCCAAGCAAGGAGAATCATCCCCAACATTGATAAGTTCATCCCAACAAGGAAATGACTCACCCCCAACCAAGGAAATGTGTCCCACTAATGAAAATTCGTCCCTCTATGGTAAATACGACCCTCTTCAAGAAAAAACAACGTCTCCAAAAGAAAACTCAGGCTGCTAAATAATGATATCTTAGCCATAATGAAGCACAATGAAAATATCTTATTGATCTTTGTTGATGTTTTGGTAGATCCACGTTAGGAACAGTCTAACCACTAGAAGGTAGATCCACAACTCTTTGTCAAGCTCGTTGTAGAAAAATTGCAGTTGCAGTGCCATTTCCTTCATGCTAGTTCCTTCGTGTCAGTTGTAGTGTCAGTTACAGTGCCAATTGCAGTGCCAGTTGCAGTACCAGTTGTAGTGAAAGTTTTTGTGAAGTATTAGGACTAATTGTAGGTTATCCTAGTGTGCCCTAACCCATCACATCTCCTGGTGCCCTCAACCATCAAAAATGTCAAAGTTGAATTTTTGGGTCAAAGGCAAAAGACTGGTCAAGGTCAAAGTCAAAGACAGTCATGACTTCCTCCATAAAATTAGAGTGGTGCAACATAAGCATGGTCTCTTGGTATAGCATGGAAGACAAGGATTGACATCATCCTTACAAAGAATAAAGGGCAAAATTATGGAACCAAGGACTGAAGAGCAGGCATCAAAGGATGAAGAGTTTGATTTTTGGAGCTTCCAAGCACATGAACATGGAGTAGGAGAAACAATAAAAAGCAACTACTACAGATCTGAATCTCTGGAAAGAGAAGGGATCTTTTTCCAAGAAGCAATCGTAGAGCCAGAAAGATCTGAGATCTAATACATTCAGAGGAACAACACACTCTCCAGGTTGGAAATAATACTTGTCTTAGAAGAAAAGAAACTCAAGAGGAACAATAGCTAGACTCCAGGTTTGCATATCAGGTTTGATATTTTTATTGTTGTTGAAGTATTGCAATCCTTTAGATTTTATTAATGCTAGGAACAAATGAATACTTCGTAGCATGTATTATTAATATAAATGCTTATTGTACTTAATTGCAGTATGAACTAACATATCCTCTAGGAGATATTTCTTGTTCTTGTTCTCAGGCAGGACACCTTGGTAATGCTATAATGAATTACCATGAAATTGATATGTTCTTATATAAAATGCCATTATATTGGAAAGAATTTTGCTCTTGTTGTTTATGTTTCAGGAAGGTTATCCTACGTATTCCAGGAAGGTTACCATAGAAAAGAAAGACTTGAAAGGACTCAAAGGGAGTCAAACTTTAGAGGGATTCAGTGATTATGGAGAATCAAGGTTTCGTGACACTTTTCAGGAAGCATAGGGACATGTAGTAGGCGGAAGCGTGGTTCGAGGATTCTCTCATTAAAAGGGCGTTGATGGCAGAATTCGAAAAGAAGGATCTTGTAGGCCTTCATGTTGAGTTGTAGGCCTTCATGTCGAGTTGTAGGCTTCATGTCGAGTTGTAGGATTCGTCCCAAGTTGTAGGCCTTTGTGTTGAGTTGTAGGCCTTCGTGTCAAGTTGTAGGCCTTTGTGCCAAGTTGTAGTCTTCGTGTCGAGTTGTAGGCCTTTGTGTTGAGTTGTAGGCCTTCATGTCGAGTTTTAGGCTTTGTGTCTATTTGTAGGATTTGTGTTGAGTTGTAGGCCTTGTGTCGAGTTGTAGGCTTCATGCCGAGTTGTAGGCCTTGTGCTGAGTTGTAGGCCTTGTGCTGAGTTGTAGGATTTATCCTGAGTTGTAGGCTACTCCAATGAGATGGTCTGGTATGTCGAGTTGTTGCTACACCAATGAGACAGTCTGGTACTCTAGTGGTGTAGTCAAGAACCTATATGGTTATGATGGTGTTGCTCGTAATATGATCTGAGTGATCATGAGATAGCATGTGTAGCTCCAATGATGTTATCGGCCTACAAGATCATGTAGGTATTTCCCATGCCATTAGAGATGGATGGATAATGATGATACTCACGACATGGGTGTATCCATGGGTGAGCATGTCATGCGATTGTAGCTCATGACGATGATGGTGACGCACACTATGAGATGTAGCTCTAGTGTTCTCTAGTGAGTTGTGGCCCCTAGACGATATTGACAAAGTCCACATGGGTGTAGCCATGTGTGACGTAATGGTGATACTAGTAGCATGGTCTGTGTAACCATGACGAGAGGATCATGGCATAGCGAGCAAGGCTATGAAGACCAGAAGGGAACATCATGGTTAAATACCTCCCTAGCTAAGAGGGAGTGTTGATGTTTTGGTAACTACGGGAGGTATTAACTTCCATGGATAAACCTTTGACTAGAATAGAATATTCTGGAAGCAAGAGAAAATCTAAACACATGTGTGAAAACCATGGAAGACAAGTCAGCTCAGCAAAATAAGTAATATTGAAGCATTATATGAATAAAAGGACAGGATGGACCTACTTGAAGAGACACATGTTCACTTGGCCAAATTAGTATAAATAGAAGGTGCTTGAGCTCATTTGGAAACACACTCACACTCAATAAATTGGTGCACAAGTCTAGAGGAAGAGTGTAGCTGCAACAACTGTAGTTGGGTACTTGCCTTGGTTTGTGGTTTGGGATTTTCTGCTTGGTGCACTACCTTTAGAGAAAGGTGTGCTCTCTCTCTCTCTTGGTTATNACTTGTTCAAACCATCAAAGGAAGGAATGGTTAGCTTCCCAACCTTTCTCATGAGATCCATTTTTTGTTGACCCTTGTTTAAATCTTTCGGTCTATTCCTATATTTGATAGTACAGTAGTCGTGTAATGACATAGCTTCCTAGAACTCATCATCAAGATCTCGATACTCCCTCAAGTAATCACTAAAATCTTCACCTTGTCCTAGTTGCTCTTAATTTCTTGTTTGTTTCTCCCCCAAGAACTGAGGCAAAAGAGGTCTAGAAATCACTCTACTAGTGGTCCTAGTGTGGTTTTGTGTGGGGATATTGTTGTTTCTACCTTCTACATGATTCCCATTGTTCCCATTGGAAACCTATGCACCATCGTTACCCACATGATTTTGATTTGCTTGAGTGTTGGTAATTAATTGTGGAATGAGTTGTACCAATTGTTTTCCCCTTGGATAAATAATTCAGGATATGCATGGCATTTTCCTCAAGTATCTCAATGTTGTCCCCCATGTCTCCCTCTTCCTCTGCTTCTGGTTGGTCCTCTTCTTCTGAACCCGAGTGAAATATTTTTTCTGACCCTCGATGCCTTCTACTTATGTAAGTGATATATTTCTTGTCTCCTTGCCTCATGAAACCATACACTCACATGTTGGCAGGATTGTGGCTCTGATACCAGTATAATGACCCTACCTACTATTGTCACAAATTTCACTTTACTGTTGTAACAATTTAAGTGTATTTTGGGTGATGACTTTAGTCAAACAGTTTGTTGTTGTAGTGTTAATGTGTGTTTGTTGATGTAGTGGTTTTAACAAACAGTTTGTAGCCTTTGAATTATATTTAACCACACAATATAGAACAACAATAATTATGAACAATAGGAACTTAACCAACATCAAGATATGAGAGCCAATTTGATATTTATTTAACCTCTAAATCAAAACCGATACAACCACAAATTGTTAAGTTTTTATTGTTGTTATTAGGTTATTTCCAAATTACATGAGCAATCGATGCATTTCCAAAACAAGAGCATAAAGAGGATCACTGAAAGAAACACAATCACAAGGTACGCAACATTTTATCCTGGGAAACCCTCATGGGGGAGAAAACCCAACAAAAACTTCCTCAATAACATATTGCCAATACAATTCCAAGACTAAGACAAAAACACCAAGAATAAACCAAGACTGAACATGCACCTCTCTTCTCCTTCCTCCTGCAACTGCAACTACCTTCAATATATGCACACTAGATGAGTGAGAGTGAGTGTGTACAAGTGAGGCACCATCCTCACATATAATACTAGTTGAGGAGGTTCTAGGGTTATGTCACTTCACTTAGTGGGGCCGACTTCTCCTAGAAGTAGTTAAAACCACTTTATAAATACTAGGGGTCGACGTTACAAATACCACCATACAAATATAGTTTGACCAATCCACAAAAGGGGATTTGATCTTATACAAGACCCAACATGATCAATCTGCAAAAGGGGATTTGATCTATAATATAATAACTCAAATTTAATTAGAATATTCTTCGAAGTTACAATATTTTAACACTCCCCCTTAACGAGAAGGGTATTCTATGACATTATCCAATACAACATCATCAAGAGAAGGAGAGGGAAGAATCATTATCAACATCTGGAACATTGACTGGCACATCTATAAATCATCAGAAGTTTTTCTCATCATCAATATCGTCATCGCTTATAGCATGGATTTGGAGTAACATCATCATCAGCAACAACAACATGAAGCTGAAACATCAACATCAATAGCATGAAGCTAGAATAACAACATCATCAACAACACGAAGCTTTTACAACATCATCAACAACAGAAAGTTAGAACAACAACATCATCAACAACATGAAGTTGGTACAACATCATTAGCAGCATGAAGCTGGAACAACATCATTACAGCACGAAGCTGGAACAACAACATCATCAACATGTGGCAACAGAATGAGGCAGGTGCATTAACAACAACATTTGTGGTACTCTGATAGACCATCCTTACTGGACCTTCAGGATCTGCCCAGGAATCATAATATTCCCTAGGATATAAAATCCTAACAAGCTACCACGTGTTACTCTAACAGATCATCTTTACCGAACCTTCGGGATCTGCCCAAGAATCATAAGATTCCCTAGGATATAAAATCCTAGCGGAGCTACCACTACTGACCACAGCTGGCATATACATGCATAGGTACTCTAATAGGCCGTCCTTACCGAACCTTTGGGATCTTCCCAGAAATCATAAGATTCCCTAGGATATAAAATCCCAATGGAGCTACCTGATGTTGGTCAGGATACCATAGTATTGTCAGCATTACTCCCCCATTCAAGGGAGGTTCTTTCGGACTACACCAAGCTTGTCTCAGAAGTACTCAAACTTCACACGAGACATAGGCTTGGTCAACACATCTGCAACCTGCTCATCTGTGCCAACATATTGGAGCTTTATAGCTCCCCTTTGCACCATATCACGAATGTAGTGATACCGGATCTCTATGTGCTTCAAATTATCATGGAACATCGAGTTCTCCATCATCTGTATACAACTCTAGCTATCACCTAGAATCACAGTGGTTTCCATCTCCAAACCGAACAGACTTATCAACAACTTTTGAAGCCATATGGCTTCATAACTAGCGGAACACGCTGCAATGTATTCCGCTTTTTCCGTGCTGAGAGAAATACTGGATTGCTTCCTACTTTTCCATGAAGTCATGGCTGACCCCAAACTGAAACAACATCTTGAAGTGTTATTTCTATCTAGAGCACTTCCAGCCCAAACTGAATCAATATAACCATACAATCTGAAGTCATAATCTCCAGTATAACATAGACCATAATCCAGCGTACCCTTAAGGTATCTCATCACATGTTTTGCAGCTACAAGGTGAACACGTCTAGGCTCCACAAGATACTGACTCAAGGTGTTCACAACAAAGCATATATTTGGCCTGGTATTCGTCAGACACATCAATGATCTAATAATATATATGTATAGAGTAGCATCAACCAACTTTGATGAAGTATCAGCCAAGAGCTTCAAATTTTTCCATGGGTGTGTTCATGTCCTTACATTCCAACATGTCAAATCTATTTAGCATTTCAACTACATACTTCCCTTGGTTAAGGAAGATATTCTTTGGACTCTGTCAAACTTCAAGACCTAAGAAATAATGCATTGGGCCTAGGTCTTTCATCTCAAACTCTGCAGTTAGCTTCTTCTTACAATATGTGATGAGCTTTTCTTCTCCTGTCAAGAATAAATCATCCACATATAGTAGAAATATAACTGGCTCATCATTCATAACCTTGAAGTATAGGTTAGGAGCAACTTTACTCTTGGTAAAGCCCAATCTTGTTAGGAAACTGTCAATTCTTCCATACCAAGCTCTAGTAGCTTGCTTCAACCCATACAGATATTTATTCAACCTGTAGATATGAGTCTTTTTATCTTCAACTTCAAACCCTTGTGGTTTTTCTATATACACTTCTTATTCAATAACACCATTTAAGAAATTTGTTGTCACATCCATCTGGTGCAACTTCCACTTCATTTTGGCTGCAAGAGCTATGATGGTTCTGATAGAAGTGTATTTGGCTACATGAGAAAACGTTTCTTCATAGTCAATACCTTCCTTTTGAGAAAATCCATGAGCCACAAATATTGCCTTATGTTTTTCAATACTTTTGTCTGTTGCGTGTTTTATTTTGTATATCCACTTGGAAGATACCACATATTTTTTCTTTGGTATGGGAACTACTTCACATACATCATTATTTATAATGGAATATTATTCTTTTGTCATGGCGTCCATCCATTCTTTCTTTTGAACAGCTTCTTCAAATCAAGTAGGTTACTTTTCTACGAGATCACACATCAAGGCCATATAGCTAGAGAATGGCTTAGGTTTCTTGCTTTGTCTCATGGTTCCTTCTGGGGGACCATACTTCTCTTCATATTGAATAATTTCTCTTGCCCAAGTTGGCTTTCTCTTGTGAGAGATCGTCATATGGGGAGGTTCTTGAGATTATATCATATCATGATCTTCTGGAATATCATCATCAGGGGTAACTGTAACTTCCTTCACGGGTTCTGCAACTCTGGGAGCTACATGTTCTTCTTCATATACTTCTTCAAGTTGGCATTTCCTTGATCATTTGAGTGTTGCATCTTCATCAAAGGTTACATATCTGTTGATTTTAATATGATGGTAACTTGGTATGTAAATTTTGAATGCCTTAGAGACCTCACAGTATCCAACAAATATCCCCCTTTCCTAAAGGATCCAACTTAGTTCTTCTTTCTTTTGGAATGTGTACAAATACTGGACAACCAAATATTTTGAGATGTCTTACTTCTGACTTCTTTTTGGTGAACATTTCTTTGAGAGTTTTGAATCCAAGTGTACTATGGGATAATCTATTTTGGACATATATTGATGTTCTTGTTGCTTCAGCCCATAAGTACATTAGAATATCTTGATCGTGAATCATAGTCTTCACTGCTTCCATAATTGTTCTATTCTTTCATTCTACTACACCATTGTGTTGAGGATTATAAGGAGTGGTGAGCTCCCTCTTAATCCCAACATCTCTACAAAAACTTCCAAATTCATTTGAGGTGTACTCTCCTCCATTGTCTGACCTAAGTATCTTGATTTTCCTTTCGGAGAGGTTTTCTACCAAGGCTTTGAATTCCTTGAACTTTCCAAGTACTTCATATTTTGACTTTAAGAAATAAACCCAGGTCTTACGAGAGTAATCATAAATAAAGTATACATAGTATACATACCCGCTTAGAGAGGTTGATGGCATTGGACTGCATACATCTGAGTGGATAAGCTCCAAGATTCCTTCTTCTTTATTGTTGCTCTTTGGAAAAGGATTATTTATGTTATTTCCTTGTGCACATCCCTTTCATACACCTTCATGATCAACCTTTAATTATGGCAAATATGTAACTACCTTTCTTACATATGCTAAGGCTTTGTGGTTGATGTGAGCTAGTCTTCTATGCCAAAGTTCACAAGGACTTTCAGTAGAGTGAGTCAAGGCTACATCTGAGTGACCTTTTAACTTGTACAACCCACCTTCTTTTGTTCCAATAACAATTGTATCTTCTACATTTTTTCCTTTATACCACATAAGAAATTCACCATCTACGAATGCAACCTTGAAACCTTTCTTATCTAGGGCTGAAATAGAAAGTAAGTTGTTTTTCAAACCTGGTACATAGAGTGCATCCTTCATTTTCATCGGAGTTCCTGAATCAAGTTGGTAGGTGGATTCTCCCATTCCTTTGATAGGGTACTGATAATCATCTCCAAGTGAAACTTTCTAGGGAAAGTCCTTTTCTATAAGGTTAGAGAGAGTGTCTTTCTAACCTAACATGTGCTTAGAGGCACTACTATCTATGAGCCAAGTATCCTCTCCGGGTGTCACAGATCCTGAGAGAGCGGAAAAAAAAAACATATTCTTTAATCTCTTCTTTAGTTAACTTCTTGGGTGGCTCATCATCTTCAACTACATGGGTATGGTGTCTTTTGTTATTTCTCTTCTTGTATTCTTCCCTTCTGGCAAGAAATTTCTGAGCAATGTGTCCCATCTTATCACAATGATTACATTGATAAGAGGAGAAATATTTTCCCTTTCTTTAACCCTTATGATATTTCTGAAATCTCTTTGGAGAGTGAGATTCTTTCTGAAAGTGGGTCTCCTTTTGAAAATGAGACTTTTTATTTCCACCCTTAGCATGAGAAACTAGGGCTTGATCTTCATCAATTAATAGGATGACTTCTCGGTTGACCACTCTTGCTTCTTTTTGAACACATTCTTCCCATAAACTGTCAAATTGGAGTTTCTCTTTTCTTGCACAAATAGTTTGGATGAAGGCATCCCAAGGTCTTGTGAGACCATTAAGAGTTGTCATCACTAGTTTATATTCATCTAAGTTGTCTCCAATTKCCTCTAATTGTTCCTTGAATTGAGAAACCCTAGAGAAATTGTCTTAAACTATTTCTCCTTTTTTCATCTTTGTATTCTTTAGTTGGGTTCTTAAGTTCATCTTCCGGTTGATGTTMTTTCCTTCATACATTATGGTTAGGGCATCAAAAATATCTTTTGGAGTATTCTTAGAAGACACTTGAGGGATCAAGTGGTATTTAATAGAGTCTGCAAATATCCTTTTAGCCTTAATCATATCCTTCTTGTACTTCTCTTTGGTTGCATCTTCTTCGGGTTCTGGTACATTTCATTTTATGAATTTTGCAAGGTCATTCTCTTCAAGAATGAGTCCAATTATATACCTCTAGGTACGAAAATTTTCCACACCTTCTAGTTTGTCAACAAGCTTGGTGCTTGCAGACATCTTGACCTGGAGCTAAGAAAATGACTAGAAAATGAAAGTGCTCAAAAATTGAAATTAAGCTTACCAGGAGATGCGCTGGGCTGAGGCGAGTTTGTTGGCGCTCACTATTTCAAAAAAATCCAAGTTTTACCCCTTGAAACTTGACCTACATTATTCTGGACTGGTACTTCTGGTATTGGTTCTCGTTTTCTTATTTTCTGGTTTCTTGGTACTAGTCAAAACTAGGGTTTTACTTTTCGGAGAATCTGGCCACTGAAAAAGTTCACTCAAGATGCCAAAATATGTGCTAGGGCAGGGCACACTTCCCAAGATATTTTCTGGTCAAAAATTCCTCTTTAGTAAAAAACCTTAATTTTCTTGTACGACAATAGTGATGTCAAGATACCTAATGAAAGATGATCTATTCAGTCAAGTTGTGATACCATGTTAAGTTTTTACTGTTGTTATTAGGTGATATCCAAATTACATGAGCATTCAATACATTTCCAAAACAATAGTATACAGAGGATCACTGAAAGAAACACAATCACAAAGTACGCAACATTTTATCCTAGGAAACCCTCATGGGGGAGAAAACCCAGCAAAAACTTCCTCAATAATAGATTTCCAAGACTGAGCATGCACCTCTCTTCTCCTTCCTCCTGCAACTGCAACTGCCTTCAATATGTGTGCACTAGATGAGTGAGATTAAGTGTGTACAAGTGAGGCACCATCCTCACATATAAATACTAGTTGAGGATGCACTAGGGTTATGTCACTTCACTTAGTGGGGTTGACTTCTCCTAGAAGTGGTTAAAACCACTTTATAAATACTATGGGCCGACGTTACAAATACCACCATACAAATATAGTTTGACCAATCCACAAAATGGGATTTGATCTTATACAATACCCAACATGATCAATCCACAAAAGGGATTTGATCTATAAGATAATAACTCAAATTTAATTAGAATATTCTTCGAAGTTACAATATTTCAACACAAATAACTCTCAACTTTGCCTTGGAAGCATTGATGTTTGGATGGTACACATAGGATGGAGATGATGTTAAGGTTGTAACAAAAAAGGAAACATCCACTATACTACTACAAAATCAGTCTCTACCACCCAGAATTCGGCTGCCATATAATACTCATCTCCCCAAGTGAGAAATCGACCCCTTCACAACCAAATTCGACCCAGCTTGGATGTAACTCATCCTAACAAGGAAGAGGCGACTCCAACAACAATAAATCATCTCAACAAAGAGATCTATCTCATCCCTATAAGAAGAATCGTCTCCAACAGTGATAAGTCTGGCCCAACAAGGAAACAAATTGCCCCCAACCAAGGAAATCCATCCCACTAATGAAAACGCGACCCTCTATGGTAAATATGGCCCTCTTCAAGAAAAAATGACCTCTCCAAAAGAAAAATCAGCTGCTAAATAATGAGATCTCAGCCACAATGAAGCACAATTGAAATATCTGAGTGATCTTCTCTCCATGACCAACTAGGGTGGATGGTCTCACCACTGAAACTAATCTTCCTCTCTAGGGTTTTTCATCCAAAGAGCCAAAATCCATAAGAGCTCCTCAAGTTTGTTTTTAGAAAATAACAATGCATAATGAGAGATGATGTCCTCATTCCTCTTTTATTTTCTCATTCACCTTTTTTCTGACCCTTTTACCCTTTTAATAAAGTAAAGTGACTTTATAAGTTCAAAGTCACTTAAATACTCAATGTCACTTTGTATTGTAGTTTTATTATTTCCTCTAGTGCATAGAAATGGCTTTGCAATTCCAAATATTGATGTCTAACTTAGTGAAATATTTTTGTCATATAATTCATGAAACTTTTTTCTTTGTAATTTTCCGACAACTGGATCAACAAATTTTATCCAAATGATATCCAATTCATTGTTTCCTTTTGAATAACCCTTCAATGCTCCATCAACACCATTCATAAATCTATCTTCTATGTTGTAGTTTCCATCATATAGCTCAACCATGATATTTCTCTTTACTAGTATTTTTTATGGCAAGGTAGTTGTTTTGTCATAAGTTGCAAATTTTTCTTGACTGCTTTCAACTTCATCAAATGCTTCAAGAGTTATCAATTCTTCATCTACTTGTGAAAGCATTTTTTCATTTTGTATTTGCACATCTTTGTTTTTGAAAAATAAGTATGAAAATAAAGTGTATGTTGGTGGTGATCTATAACAATGGTGATTTATGTATTCTATGCCATCATTGGACTGCTCATTCAATCTCATTTTGTTCAAAACTCTGTTAAAAACTTTGTCTCTTTGACACATTGACACTTGTAACTCTTAGCATTTTATTTTTTCTTGCCAAAAAGTGTATTATAATTTCTCCTTGTTCAACATTGGGTTTTCAAAGATCAAAGAGTATTTGACATGTTGTGCTTGATACAAGTCCCCACAGAATATTATGTCAACATTTCCAAAATATTTTGTTGGGCTATGTTTTATTTCTCGCAATTGTTTATCAATTTGGTACAAGAACGTCGAGCCAACAAGGGACACCTCATCAATTAGCACAACACAAATTTGTTTGTAGTGTTTTGTCAATGTATCCAACTTTTCATTGATTAGGGGTAGGTATTTTGATTTATTAAAGTGCATGCAAAATGCAGAGTGCAACATGACACCTCCTACATTAAATGTTGTTTTTCATATGTAAATTGGTATGATTCCTTTTAATTTGAGAGGGTCGTATTTCATTCTATTGTTGTACATGCACACAAGGGATTGGAAAATTACCTTCCAAACAAATGTTTTCATGGTCCTCGTGCCTCCTACCAAAAACCAATTGATTGGTTCATTTGGGGCCTTTTTCTATTTGGTCAATATATCTTTCACTATAGTTGCTTGTTCTTTGTTCAATCGTCTTCTTATGCTATAGAATGTCGTATTCTCTAATATATGTGGTTGTTGTACAACATGGTAAGGTTTTTCAAGAGATTTTTTTATATTATTTATGTTTTGAAAGTATTGGAGGTCAGTATCAATATCATATTCTTCATAGTGCTTATTATCATTAGAGAATATTCAAGTAAGCAGATTTTCACAGTTCCTCATAATGTTGTTTGTAATTCTGGAAATAAATTGTGTATGGAGTTTTTGAAACGTCCAACGTTTCGAGTGGACACTCCACCCATCATCAAGAACTGTTGAAGCAATAAGTATGAAAAGAGTGTTGGGTAGGGGGTGTATAATGGTGAAGATAATATGACCATTAGGGCAAAGGATAGACATAGTCGTTGTAAATTAGTCATTGTGAAAAAAAAAATTTATTTTGCTATTATTAATAAGGTAAAAATATGTAATAAAAAGGTTAAATTTTAAAGCTAAGAGAATAGTTAATCAATAAAAAAAATGTTAAATAATAATATAGTTAATCAATAATTAGTATGAAATAACAATATAGTTAATAATAATTAATTAATTGAAATTAGTTATAGGCTAGAAATTGAAATATAATTGAAAAAGAGAGTTATTTTGTTATTATTAATTAATGTATAATAGGTCAAATTATAAACTAAGAGGATAGTTAATCAATAATAATATAATTAAGAGTAATTAATTATTGGAATTAGTTAGAGGTTAGGTATTGAGGACAAAGAAGAATAATTAAAAATTAAAGGATTTGGGAAAGTATAAAATCGGTTAAAGAAGGGAACATGTGAATAGATGAAAAGTTGGAAAATAAATTTAAAAGAATGGTTAGTTAACAATAATTATTAATTAATAATTATATAATTAATACTAATTAAATTATATAATTAATACTAATTACATAATAATTAGGATCAACTGGAGGCTAGGAATAATAATAAATGAAAATTAATTGAAAATCATGGATTTAGGATGATCAAATTGAAAATTATGGATTTAGGATGACAAAAATTATTGATTAGAGATTGGGATGATGAGAATTTCTGACAAAAGTTGGGAGAGGGGGGGTGTTGCATTGTAATGGATGAGGAAAAGGTGGCACAAGAAATCCATAAGAAAGTTTAGTTTGATTGTTTGATGTGATGAATGATAGGTTCCCAGGATTGACTAAGTTTATACCCATCTTCACGGTTAAAATTGTTGGGATGTTTTTCAATTTCGAGAGATTCACATACGATGCAAGAAGAGTAATAGGGTGTCGAGGTCAGGATTCTGGTTTTGTCAAAAAAAATTAAATGTTTAAAATTAAAAGAGTGTTCAACAATAGCTTATTTAGAGATGTGATTGTGGGTTGTGTCAACTATGTGTTCTTTGAGATGGGCTTTGAAGGATCTCCTATTTTGGCCTATGTATGATTTTCCACTAGAGCAAGGAATTTGGTAAATTCTTGGGCCATGCATTGGGTCAGATTTATCCTTGGCAGATATGAAGGATTGTTTGAGAGTTTTGAAAGGCTTGAAGACGGTATTTATATTCTTTTTGGCAATAATTTTGGATCTGTGATCAGTAGTGCCTTAGATGTAGGGGAGAGAAAGGAGAAAGGAGATTTAGGGTTGGGGAGGGGGAGAGGAGGAAGAAAATTTCAAATTAGGGTTGCAGGCTGAGCAAAAATCTTTGTTAATTTGAGAGAAGGTGTAGCCATTGGACAAAAGGGCCTTGGTTAGGTGGGATTTTTCTTTCTCAAGAAATTGGGGGTCATAGATTTAGATGGCTCGAGTGAAAATAATTTTGAGTAAAGAGGAATTTTGAGCAAGATGTTGATGGGATTGGGCTTGAATGTATCACTCTGTATGAGTCTTTTTGCGATAAACCTGGTGGGTAAGGGAACCAACAGGGAGGCGAGAGATGAGAACATCTATAAAGGGGAGGGATTTGTCCTTCTCCATTTCCATAGTGAATTGGATATGGCACGGAATGTTATTTAAATGGTTGAGGAAGGAATTCAGCAAGGAGAGACCACTCTTTTCATAATTATTGCATCAAAAGTCCCTGATGATGGGTGGAGTGTCCACTCGAAACGTTGGACATTTCAAAAAACTCCAAACACAGTTTATTTCCAGAATTACAAACAACATTAGAGAATATGTTATTTGCAATTGATTGGTTCTCTTTAACTACATCTCTATTAAACACTTCATAATATCTAGCTTCAAGAATGATTGATGCATCATGAAGGTTACCCCATGCTTTAGTTGTTGTATATGTGAAATTTTTGTTCATTTTTTTTATGGTTTCGTTTAAGCTCATGTAGGCATTCTTCCAAATTGAATATTGCTTCTTGAAAATGATTTCATCAAGTCTATATGGAACATATAGCTTCAATTGTTCTCCATAGAAATTGGCAGTGTCTTTATGTTCACTATACCTCACGTATCTAGTGACATATGGCATATCATTGTTTCTTCATTTCTTGCCCTTTTTTGTATAGCTTGACACAAATTCTGCTAAGCATATATGTCCAATATTTACAAGACATTGCAAATAGCAATCAATGATTGATGCACATATTATATCTTTTGAATTATATGTTTCTCGTTGCAAATATTTTGTTTTTTTTAGAATAAATGCTCGTTGATCTTTGGGTGAAGTATTAATAAATATACATTTCCTTGTACTTGTATTCAAGGGTACAGACAACAATATATACAGCTTGTTGTGCAGACATTTGTTGCAAGTTTAACAATCTTTTCCAAGCCTACTTATTGTTTATACAACATAAATATTTGCTTTTTGGTTTTCTTCTCGTATATGCTTAAATGCCATTGTCATTGTTTTATCAAGTTTCTTCATGTAAGAGATACAATATGTAGTTGTTGCATATGAATCAAGTATGAATTGAGAATCTGTGTTTGCATTCCAAATTCTTGGAATATGATGAGAGAAACTATTATTCAACATGTCTACCAGTCTTCTCTCTAATAAAATTGGTGTTCGATTTAAACTACATTTAATTGCATTGATGTTTTCATCTTTTGTCAAACCCAAGCTCTCTAAAAAGTTATCGAACGCATATGTATCATTGTATTTAGCATGCTCTAGAGTGTCAAAAATTATTTTTGCATTTTTCTTTGTTGTATCATTGTATTATGTTGGTTCAAGTATTTTTGTTTTTCTCATTGGAGGAAAGGGGAAATTGAACCTGCATTGAACATTTTATTTCCTACAAGCTCTTGTGTGATGACGATGTTGAATTGTTTTAAGATCATTTGCAAGTATTCTTGAATCAGATGACAAATATATATCTACATTGTCTTCTATTTCAACATTTGTATTTCTTCCATAGATGAGTGCATCCTTCATCCATAGCAATGCATGGTCATGTTGACTTCCTCTATTTTGAAACTTTGTTACAAAGAAATGGTCTTTCAGCTCACCATACTACTTGTAATCATGAGAAATTATTTTTCGCGGAGCATTTATCCTATTTTTTTAATATCATCCACAAGTTAATAAATCATTTCTTATCAAGGTTTCAACTTCATTTTCAATGGTTGGTTTGTTTTTTTTCTTTTATATGTTTTAGTGCATTGATTAATGGTTTCCAACGATTTTATGCACTACTAAAGGATAAAAAGAATGTCGGTGGTCCTTGTTGTCATATCATTGCATAAAGGTTCCTACGTAAACCTAGAAGGTAATCTAGTGATGTGCGAATTGATTTTAGATCCATGTAACCTGTTAGCGTCGGAAGTCACTCATGGATTGCTTGCAGGAGCAGAGCCCGATGCCCATCAGTTTTATGTCACGGTGGTTTTTAATGGGTGATCAAATGGAAAGAGACTCGGGGGAATGTCATTCTAACTCAGAGACTGGGTCAGTCATGTAAGAAACAAAGGAGGTCTTGATCTAACTTCAGTCAGTGGGTTGATTAAAAGGTGAACAGGTGGAAGACTTTGATAAGAAGAGTGAACAAGCTACTTTGGGCAACAGGCTTTCAGTAATTTGTAGAAGAAAAACTCTGAATACGAGATCCTCTGGTTCAGGGCTTCGAGATACTGAAAGAGGGACTTGACTAGATTCTCCAATTCCAAGTCGCTCAGCGTTAGGAAAATCACAAGGACTGATTAGAGACAATGCGACTGTCACAGTGATCAAATTCTACATCATCCTATAACAGTTACAACTCGACTGGATTCTCCAATTCTGAACTGCTCTAACACAGTTTGAACAAAGACGTGAAAGAAACTGACATTCATAAGGCAAGAAGTCTCAAGAGTCCATACATAACCAGAAATAACAGTGATTCATTAAAGCTTTACAACCCGGGAGCCTTGCTCAACCATCGATCCTTTACAAAATACAAAGACTGAGCCTATATACTCAGAAAAATTCGCTTAGCAGCGGCGTCTCAGGGCTTTCAATGTATGGCATCTCCTCAATTAAATCCAGCCTGCACTTCTCCTGTCATACGCCACCTTAATTCTGCATGGCTCGCGCCAGGGGTTAGTTGAGCCCTTAAATGTTGAGTTAGCATGTGCAGGCTTCCCTAGCGAGTCAAGGACTCGGCATGGCTTCCATGGAAAGAACCAGTATAGAGGACCATCTCAGGTAGACCTTCCAGCCAGGATGTTCATTCCTTGTAATTAATGAGTGAAGTGAGGCTTCAACCACCTTATCTCTTATCTCATTTATCCCAAGCAAGCATCGGGATTTAGATCATGTAGAACCAACATCTAGAGACATAGTGCCCCCCTTCTGAAATTCATCTTAGCTCTTTTGTCATTTTCAGTACAGCCCCTTCTACTCCCTCGAGTGACCACAGGCCATGACCTCTCGCCTATTTTCCAGAGTGCTTTCGGTGTTTCAGGGTTCGTGGATGAGAAAGAGCAGGTATTTGCCCCTTCAAAATCGTGATGGGAGAAATGTCGGGAAGGCCTAATAGTCGCCACGCGTCCCCCCATTGATCTGACGGTTCTGAACTAATTCGGCAATATTGCGGGCCCGGGTCTGAGACATTAGTGCCCCTCCTTTAGTCCTGCTCCTATGTGACCGGGCGCCCGAACCATGGGCCTAAGTCTGGGCGCTTTCGGCGTTTCGGGGTTCGAGGTTTCGAGAGGTGAAATGAAGAGGAACGCTTTCCCCTCAAACTCCCGAATGCCGACGTAACACGGATGTGCATCGCACGTCCTTCAGATGGACGACTTAGATAGTAAGCACTATTATAAAAGGGGTTGGCCCCCTTTACAAGCTCGCTTGATATGACCTGGGGCTAAGACCGTGGGCTCGGCGCCAAAGGTGCTTTCAGCGTTTCGTCGATCGGCGACTTCAACTGCAATGAACGGACACCTCCTTGACTCCCGAAACCCTGATCCCTGATATGCCGACTGGCAGCCAACTGTCCCAATTGGATCAGACGACCCAGATTTTTCTTGAAATATGGGAGTTGTCCCCTGTGCTAAATTTCGGGCAACCCGGTAGCCCCGAAAACCCGATGATCGTCGATAAAATCTGTAGGTGGATCATGGCCGCCGACAGCAAAACTTCGCCCGCTCGCTTGACGCGTCACTAAAAAAAGGATTCTCACGTGCTGCGCTTGGGCGCTTCTTGCGCAATGTGCAGATCTGGATGCTCTCGAGCCCAAGACAAGAATTATCGCTAACATAACCAATGTATGATTTTAGTATGTGATCCAAATTTGGTTTTGACTTAACATATTTTGCTACTATTTTTCTTCCTTTCGATTGTCCTTTTCTTATTCTAATCCAAATAAAATTGAGCACTTGTTTAAGAATAATCTAAACTGCTTTGTAAAATAAATTTGTGATCCAATACACAAAGTCATGGTCTTTGTGAAATACCTCCCTATTGGAAATATTATTTTCATTGATGTCAAAGACAGACGGAAACTACAGATTTCCAAGATAAATATTGCAAGATGGAGCTTGTTGGAAATATCAGTTTTGGATTTTTGATGCTCAATTTGGATACCCTATATTTGAATGTCTTTTTACTCTAAATATCTAGATCAAGTGGCAACATAGGATGTATGGTTGAAAATACTATTTGGATACCTTGCCAACGGTATATGGCACTCCCTCTAATTGCTTAGGAATGAGGAGATATGAAATATTTTGTCAAGTCATCCCATCCAAAAAGTCCAAGTCGTCCCATGCAATTTTACAAGTCATCTCTAAAAGTGAGCATAAAAACACTATAAATATAAGATAGATGTGCACATTTGAAAAGAAAACAAGCAAGAAGATCAAGTTTGATGTCTGCAGAAGAGATCCAAGGTGCGCAAGAAGATTTGGGGAGTCTTTTGGGGTCTAAAGGTACACAAGAAGAGTTGTTGAGTTTTAAGGGTGCACTATGAAGGACCGAGGTCTATGATGCTACAAAGTGCGTTGTTTTGAGGTTGTGATTTTGTATTCTGAGATTATATTTTGCGAAATATGCTATGAGAATCGATAGGACATGAAGGCTAAATCTAACTATGGTTTGAAGCTATGTCTATGGGGAGAGGTGTTGGAACATTAAAGTTAAGGGTATGATGATGATATGAAATGCATGAAGTATGAAGCATGTAGGTGAAGTTAGAAGTACTCTATGTATGAAGATATTAGGTTGGTGCCTATATTGGTCTTACTGAGTTGGTACTCAACTGAGGAGATTCGTGTCTCCAGTAGGTCGATGCCTACACAATATCTTGTTGAGTTGGTGCTCAGCTGAGGAGATTGGTATCTCCACTTGTTTGGTGCCTACACAATATCTTGTTGAGTTGGTAGTCAGCTAAGGAGATTGGTGTCTCCAATAGGTTGGTTCCTGCAACCTTTGTAATAGTAGGTTGGTTCCTACAGACATTTATAAAGATACGTTTTTGTGGTTTTCTCCCAGAAGGGTTTCCAAGTTGAACTCTATGTACCATGATTTGAGTTTATATGCATTTATTGTTTCAAAGTTAATGAAAGATTGATGAATTCTCAATTAAAGTAAAAAGTATCTTATATTGCAAGATAAAGATATGGATTAATGTCGGTATTATTTTATATAACAAGGAATTAATAAGAAACGTGCATCATATTTTCATAAAATTATATATTATTAAAGTACAATAGTATTTTACATACCTCCAAAATGTGTTAGCCCTGGGGCATCATGAATTTTCCATGTAAATATTCCATGGAATTGACATCGCTTTTTCTCTATTGATCTAAAGATGTCATACATAGTGATGTCATCCCATAACTTTAGTAGCTCGTCGATAAGAGGCTCAATATATACATTCGTATCTTTCACTTGGTACTTACCTAATTGGTTGAAACTGCTTATAATTACTACATTTTATATATATATAAGAAATATGCAATGAATAAGACAAATTAAATACAATGTTCAAACAAATTTTGTAAACAAATACTTGGAACAATCATTGCCAACATTGTGTGCTCCCTCTTTATTGACATTCTGTTGGATTACTGAGAGGGGGGGTGAATCAGTAATAGCGTAATTATAATCCCTTTTCTCTAAATAATCCAAGTATTATATCAATGTAGAATTATTATCCAATAATGAGCAATAAGAAATGAACAATCTATTGATTAAGGTTGGTTGTCATTGATGTCAACCCTTGAAGAAAGCC
>JZKD02S1677052.1:0-11636 GCA_000966675.3 Picea glauca | reverse complement strand
TCTCAGTAATCCAACATTTTTTTCCTACAAATTTTCCTTGGTAATCATATTCCTAAATGTTTCACTGCAAGGGATTTTCCAAATATGTGAATCATTTTTAATCCTTGGGCACTTTTCCCTTAGATTTGGTAATTGATTGTTAGCTAGTCCAATCAGTGCCTACCTTTTTATCCTTTAATTTCCACAAAAAAAATGAACAAGTTCTCTAAATCCTCTCCAACACCCCCTTAGGGATGTGAGCAAAGGAATGTCAATAAAATGGGATGGATTCTAGTAATAACTTAACTAGGGTCAACAACCATCCTGAGATAGCCATATGTTGCACCAAAAATGTTTCCTCCTTTCAATCTTGCTACAACTACAAACTCAATACACAGGGAGGTGGAATAAATAAGGGCTCCTTCTTCCATTCGATTACAAACAACTCTCTATCCATAGAGATTATGATACAATGAATATACTCAATCGATGATTTTAATTTTTATTCCCAATCAATGACTTAAAGATTGATTCCCAATCAATGAATTTAAGGATTATTGGTGAACCCATTTACCCATATGAATGCATGTGAAGACGTGACATTTTTCCACCAATCAAAACCAAATAGGGGCGCCTCTCCATACACAAAGAAAAAGGACGACCAACCCTAGTCACGCAATGACTCACGCATCCCACGAGAATTAGGTTTTAGATTAAAACATAGATACTTGGATCCCTCATTAAAATTGAAATATTTGAAAGGAGACAAATTCTTCAAAGACTAAACAAGCTCTACACTTGCTTCATTAAAGAAAATAGCATATTTTTTAATGTTTATTTCCATTCTCGAAGCTTTAATATACAACTACAGGATTTCCTTCATTTTCCTCCCCTTCGAATTAGATCCATTTGTGAATAGGAAAACATCATCTAAAACTGATAAATAATTTAGATTCACATCTCCCCTAATTTTATTACTTTGTAAATTCCTAAATCTTCTTGCTTCCTAAATAGATCTGTTAAGTCTTTTGGTGACCAACAAAAAGAGATATGAAGACAAGGGGTATCCTTGTCGCAAACTTCTAGCAGGTTTGAAAAATGTAGAGATTGATCCATTGACCAAGATAGCATAGGACACCAAAGACACACAATCCATTATCCAATTTACAAATGGAAGTGAAAATCCTACATGAATCAATAGGAGTCTCACATACAATGAACAAGTCTTGTAAGAAAGATGAAGTTTTGTCACCATAGTAGGCAGTTTTCTCAATTTAGTGGTATGTAAACTTGCCCAACTAAAACCCACCTCTTCATGAATTTTCCTACACTGAAGAAACCCAAATTTCTCTTCTAAAATAACATCTAAGAGTAGTTTTTTAAGTCTTACTGCCAATACCTTTGCAATTATCTTATACACATAGTTGCAAAGAGAAATTGGTCTAAACTCATCACAAGTAACATTCTTATTAGAATTGGGGATCAAAGCAATAAATGTGAAATTAAATGAACCCAAAACCTTCCTTGTGATTCTCACCTCTTCGACAACTCTTAGTAGCTCACCACCTACTAGGTAAAAAAAAACAAGTATAATTCTATAGTCCAACCATCTAGACTTGGACTCTTGTATTTTTGAAAGGAAGACAAAACAATTAGAAACTTGTCCTTAGAAACCTCTTTAAAAAGTTTTTGATTATCTTCATCAGAGATCAACCTAGGAAAGTAAGAAGCAACTTTTACAATCTCGTTTATATTAGAGGACTTAGGTTCTTTAAATATTGAAGTAAAATGTTGTACCCCCATGTTTTCAAGATCTTGGAATTTTCTAACATATTGCTTGCTAGGATTCTACAATTCACAAATAGCATTATAAATCTTCATATGGCTTGCTAATATGGGGAAAATTTTACTATTTTTGTTTCCATGTTCACGCCAAACTCCCTGACACTTCATTCGCCAGTCTGTTTCCTAACCACGCAACAACTTCACTCTTTTAGTTTCCAATTATGGAATTATTTGCAGCTCTTCCCCATTGGAAAAACACAATCATTGTTATTAAATAGCATAAAAATTTACGATTCAGTCTATTTCACTAGTTTGTCTCTATTGTTATACCTCTTAACTAGCCAATCAACCACCCTGGCTTTAATAGCCTTTAAGGAATCTACAAACTATATACCAACAAAATCCCTAATGTTATTATCATAATTCTTCCACTCTTGTTTGACTGTTTTTTGAAATTCAAGATCCACCAACCAAGAAGTTTAAAATTGAATGGGGTTGAAGGCTTCTCATCCTTCTAGTAAAATCATATAATCAAGGGATTATGATTGAACCGTCCGCTAGTGTCAACCCAAGATATGATTTTTTCCACCTTTTGTGGGAATTGACTAGAAAAAAACCCACCACTTAAGGTCAAAGAACCAAGTAGTCTGCTTTACAATCAAATTGAATAGAATCTCCCTAGAACTCCAACTGACTCGAAATGAAGTTCAAGTCCAAACCAATGATTAAATTATCCACTTTAATGACCTGCAATTCAAAGAACCTCTTATATTATTCATGTTTACCATCGTACAATCCATACACATGCATCATAGTAATTGGCATCCCTCAAATTTTACATGTGAATTTTGTGCATAGACCAAAAACCACAGAACAGTTATTAGTCAAGAAGCATCTAGATCTCCATTCAATTTAATAATCCCTCATAAATTCCAAAAGAGTGTAGCCAAAATTTACAAACCCTTAAACAAATGCTTAAAATTCCCCAACAACAAATCACCCTTACACGTGGTCTCCTTCATTAACATTATCTCACTAGATTCTAATTCCACCAATATAAATAGGGCCAAATTTTTTGTATGACAACCCACCCCCTAACACTTAAGGAGATGATATTCAATGGTTAAGAATTTTTTGGGTTGGTTGACTCTAAGAACCCCATGAATTGTTTTTTGTTTATCTTATAGTATTTCAATAACGAACTTCTCATGTGTTTAATGAATATATTAATTTCTTCCCATGGAACCTAAAACCCCCTTCTTTTGGCAATCTAAACCCAAGGCACTAGATAATGGATCACCAAAATAGGTCTCATCTTTTCTCGATCTCAATTGATATCTAAAACCTCCCTTGTCTATAAAATCGACAATAATCAAACCCTAAGAAATGGCATCTACCTTGCCAAAAGAGTTTGTAGAGGCACATGGTTTGGAGCAAGAGGATGAGCTTACAAAATTTCCACCTTCAACTCCAATATCCCATCTAAGGCATATACTTTCCCTTTTGAACACCTTTTATAAGATATAGACCATTTCACCCATTCAATTAGAGTAGGCCAATCCTATTTTTGTACCAAGTTCTAATCTAAGAGAAATCAAACGTGAGAATCCATATTAGTCTTGTTAGGGATGCCAATCATACATTCTATAACCTTTGACAAAGTAACAACTACACCTTCATAAGGGATGTGCACCTCCACTATTCCAAATCCAATTATCATTTTATCATTTTCCAACAACTCAATTTCTTCCAAGACTACAGATTCCCTCATGATCTCTACCTCTTTGGCCTTCTCCATTGCACTAATCACCTTATCCAAGACATATTATTTTGTTTTCTCTTGAGTCTTACTAGTCATTTTCTTTCTCTACACTTTTTTTTATAAAGGGCTTCGTACAATCAATAACCATGTGACCATAGTTGTGGCACCGTACACCATGAAAAGGTATATTGGGATAATCTAGGATATGTGTAATTACCTTATCTCCTATTGCAATTTCGATGCTCTCTTCCAACCCTTCCTTTAAATCGATGTCTAAAAGTACCCTTTCCACTAAAAAAATAGTCATTATTTTTGTAGGAGGATTCCACAGAGGCAGTATGTCCCAAAAATTTGCTTAAATCCCACATAAACTTGTCATCCCATAACTCAAGCACCGGTCCTGGAATTTTAATCCAAACTAGAACCCTGTCAACCACTTCCTTCCTAGGATCAAACGATGGGTTCTAGGGTTTCAAATTCATATAAGTTGATCCCTAAAACCGCATACTTTCAAGGATAATAATTACATTATCCTTAGAATAGAAGCAAAAACCCTAACCACCCTCTAGTCATGATGTGAAAGGAGAGCCCAATACAGTTGAAGCTAGTCATTCAAAGTTCTATCTCTTATATGAACACTAAAAAATCACACAATAAGAGTTTTGTTGAGATAGTTCAAAATATACTCGACATGAATGTCCTCACCAACTACCATCCTGAACTTGGAATCTCTTTTTTGATCATCCATTGAGCTTTTTTGGGACCTTCATGTCAACCTTCTTAAGGGATATTATGTATGCTAGGGCCTGAGTCTACCCAAGTCTTCGCGCCAAGTCATTGTCTTGCATCAACCATTCCTTTCATGTGACTTATCCCCAATGTTGAAGATCCTTCTTCATAAACAACCTTAATACACTCCAAGTTCTAAAATCGTAAATCAACACAAACCACTTTAGAAGGATGGGAAATGAGATGGTATGGAGACTTCTTTGAGAATCATATACTATTAAACTCGACTGACTAAATTCCCACCTCTTCTAACTATGACATCAGATCAACCTCCTTCTTAGCTCCTTCAGCATGAGCCAGAATATTATGTCTAACAACAACTAATGTCTGTTCCATTTTGACCCCTAGAACCACTTTAGGATCCAACCTAATGTTTTCCATGGCTTGTGAATATGACCCCTTATTGAGTACACCAGGATAAATCCTAGGGTTCTCACAATCACCTTCCACTAGATGGCAAATGATAGTCTACTCAAAAAATATTTTGGCCTTCAATAGGGTCATTGTTGTAATATATAAGTTGTATGTCTTCCCCTTGACCAATAAGGGTTTCTATAGTCTCCTTACACATTCAAAACCTTCTCCAATCAAGAAACCATGTCATCTCCTTAGAACCTTGTATATTATGCTTCTTCCTATTTATTTATATTGTTGTACCATGCAGATTAAGGAAACAAAACATCGTGTCTCTCCTTGGCTAGGATATTTATATTGTACAAGACACTTGTGAACAAGTTTCTTAGTTGCTTTGAAGTTTCATGATGTCCATATGTTTTCTCACGCATTCCATGTTCATGAAATTTAGAGTTGCTTTGCTACTTGAACAATTATTCCATTGTTTATTTGATGTTTGTTTTATTTGTTAAGGTTGCAAGTCATGCTCAATAATAATATTGTGTATGATAAAATAAGCTCTTTATAATTTGGGTTGTGGTTGCACATTTTGTAACCATACTCCTATTTTGTATAAAAAAGCTATGGCATTGAAAGGACTTGCAAGACCCCTTTATGATCATACGAAATTATTAGAGGTTAAAGGACACACAACTCACTTGAGTAGGATTACAAGAAAGTTACGAGGTTAAAAGATCTCATAAGCCTTTATACTTGCAAGCTTGTACAAAAAATGTAGTGTTGATTAAAGCTACAACCCCTAGGTGACAAGGTTGCAAAAAAATTGCAATCCATAATGTTATAGAGAGGTGCAAACTAGTCACCTAAAGTTATGAGATAGACACAAGATAATAAACCCTAAAGGTATACACTAAGTAAGAAAGAATGGCACAATCAGATATCACATTCCATCCATATATAATGAATCAAGTGAACCTCTCCCTTTAGATAAATCATAACACACCACTAATGGAACATTAAAGTAGATATTCACCCAAACGTGTATATAAGGCATGGAAATGCATAATCTCGTATCGACCACCACTCCTCTTCCTTCCTATATATAGGTTATGGGTCAACAAGTTTTATATAGGTTCAATTCACTTCCAACAATGTTTCACAAGCCATACCAATAACTAAGAGAGATATATCCAATCCTAGATACGACAAAATTGTGGTAGTAGTTGAAGGCCCATGATGATAAGATGTGAGAAGACGAGGTGTGCAACCCATGTTGTAAGGTGGAAATAATGTTTTTTGGACTTATAAGACCTAAAACTCCTTGTGTTTGCCTATGCATGCCACTTGAGATTTGGGTTCCATAGTAGAATTATATTATATATGTATAAATGCACACCATGGGGTTTGTACATGCATCTCATACATGAGAACCCAAGACGTTTAATAATGCTCCCCGCCCACGTTGACTTGATATGCAAACCATGTATGATCAACTTTTAAGATTTATTTTAAATAAACATATTAAATCCTAAGGCTCTCACAATCACCTTCCACGAGATGACAAATGCCAATTTACTAAAAGTATATTTTGGCCTTTAGTAGGGTCATCATTGTAATCTACAAGTTGTATGTTTCCATTTGACCAACAAGGATTTTTGTAGGCTCTATCCACATTCACAACCTTCTCCAATCAAGAATGTTATGCGAATATTTCTCACAGGGATCTCACTGAATGATCAGCAAGATCTCCCTAGGATTAGCCTAGCAATCTTAGACATAGATGGGCTAGATTTCCTATGGCTCTACTAGATCTAGAAGGCAAGCAATTCCTTTTACACATAAGATGGGTAGGTAGGCATACCTTTGTTTGGTGGTTTTTCTTGAAGGTTCTGGCTAGTGTAGATCTACAGCTCTAGCTCCAATCATATGCGTCCTACACACAAGTAACAACTACTACCAACCCTTTTGCTATCTAGTGTTAGGAATAATCAAAATCTTTTAGATCTAACTTGATTAACCATTTATGTAATCAAATCCAATTCATTTATTGGCAAGACACAAATAGAATAGGGGAAAACCAAATGATCTATTAATGAAATATAGAGAATACATATCAATTCATACCTCAACTCGATGAAGATGTATCATCCTTTATCCCCCTTGCTCCTTGCCTCTCCTTGCACCTCCTTGGTCAGGCTAGACTCATTGACTTCTGGCTATGATGATGGATACCTCTACAATTGGACAACATAACAATGATATTCATTCCTTCCTCCTTTTTCCCAAGGCTTTCCTTTGTTATATAGCTCTTAGAGGAGGCTTGGGAGAGGCTTCTATATCTTCTAGAGACCACTAGAGACTCGAATTATGTGATTTACTAGGCCCTTGACACGAATATCCAACTCATCCCTTTCCTATCATCTCATAACTCCCTGATTCTAGAAGTCTGATAGTGCCTCACTTTTTGAGCCATTAGTGTCCAGCAAGGGCCTCGCTTGTTGTCTACTAGGTGTCCCGCGAGGATGCCAATAAGGGTTCAAACCTTAGGAAAAAGATGTATTATGGCCTCTAGCCTCTGATGGCTTCCTCTCTAGCCTATAGGGTGGAAATTAAGGCTACAACAGATGCCCCCTAATGTGTGAGGTCAAGAAAGGAGTGGAGTTCTGAAATACATTACAATAATGTCAATGTGAGGCAGCGCAAGGAGAAAGCAAAGGAGGTTCAGAAACTAAATCAGTATTGTAATCAAACACCAAGGATGAGAGCATATATAGACCAATCCCCTAGGTAGACATACTCAGATTCTGAATGAGCATGGCCACTAAACAATACATTGTTGATCCATGATATCAAATGTTAGACCATGGCCATGAAATAATACACAATGGATCCATGTCATCAATAAGACTGTAGCCACGAGACAATACAATGTGGATCTGCGTCATGAAATCAATCATAGACACCAACAAATACAATGTGGATATATGTCAGGAACATAATCATAGACACTAGAAGATATAATGTGGATCTACAGCGCAACATATAGATGTCAGGAAGACAACAAGCACTCAGGAGAGTGCCCCCGAAGCCTTCATATACAAGTGATATACTCCATCACAACTTGGGAGGGGATGTTATAAATAATGTGGCCTAAAACCCAAGGTCTTTGCCCCAAACCCCAATGGTATGAATCTACAACATGTGAATAGATGAGATGATGTTGAGCATGGTAGAAACCACCTGATTACTAGTCATTGATGTATACCGTTAACAGATGTGAGGGAACACATCGATGATGAAGATGGACCCCAAGTTACCTAGTACAATCTATCAAGTGTGAATAGAGGATCTGATCTCGAACACTCGTAGAATCAATCAATCAAGAGTCAATGATGTAAACTCATTTTCGATCACAAGGAGGCATGCCACTGAGGACAACAAGCTCCAAGGTACTAACTAGTTCCTAGATCCCTCTCCTAGATAATCTGTTGAAGTCAATAGGAATATATTCATCGAAGGAGGCCTTGATGTATCCCCCATCAATCGACATGAAAAATACACCGAGAGATTATGTGAAGAGAGAATATCAAAAAGTACAACTGACACAGGGATGGCCAACTCGAAAAGTCAACCAAATAGAAAATGGTCGACTTAGGGTTAAACTTCCCTTGAACATATCGCACAACACAATGGTGACTTGGCAGCAAGACATAAGAGCTAGATGAATATAGTGCAACAATGCAGAAGGCATTGAAGCATTCTCCATGATGACTGGAAGAGTAACCAATCTAAGGAGTATCTCTGACTCATATTGTCGGGATGGCTCCTAAGCAAGATAAAACCCAATTGTATGATGAGGACTCAAATAGGTGCCATGTGAAAGGATGACTCAACTGACGTTTCCATTCTGAGAATAGACCAATGGTGAAAAACCCCCACTCTTTTTTTTTAATTTTTAATTTTTTGTATTTTTTTGTCTCCTTCATGGTTTAACGAGCATGAAAGAATGACACAAGTATGCTCCGTCTCCTTCATCGTTTAATGAGAACAAAATAATGACGCAAGTAAGCTCGATATGTCTTTCACGTCCTTTTATGAGTCTGAAAAGGAGATAAAAGTGTATGTGGCGGGAGAGAACAAGTGGCCTAACAACATGCTCCTATGTTCCAAGTGCATGGAACTAACCTAAGAAATGAGAAACAAAAATGGTACTAGCAAGTGAGATCCACTCTTAGTAGTTTTTCTCTCCCTGGGCAGGTGAGTGAAAAATGGATGCCAACTAATGAAAGAGGCGGATGGTCAAGGCTATTGCATAGTAGTAAGCAGGGTATGGGTAAACAACAGCGCAGCGGCTGGAGGCATGACGTGAGTAGAAAATGGATATGTGACCATTAATTAACATAAATAAAATAAAAAATAAAATAGAATCCCCATGGGATGTGGCTTGAATACAAATGAAGAGATGAGAATGAAGCTCAATCTTCAAGACATGGCGAGGTTAAAGGAGGGCTCCCAGGCCTACGGGAAAACGCAACATGGGAACTCAATGACAATTCAGGTGCTAACTAGGGTTCCCATGAAGGGTAGGCACTACTGAACCAATTACGACGTGCAAAAGGAGTGGTTAAGTTCATAATCGGTCGGGTTCAAAACTAGGGAATAGAGCTGAAAGTTTTGATGGTTGATAATGCAAAGTGGAATATGTAGGGAAAAACCTATCCCTATATGCCAGTGTAGTAATGTATACCTGAGGTGTAGTGGATGTCACCATCTTCGTACAAAAAGTCCTTGGAACCCTATTAATCACATGTAACCTAGAATCCAAGGTCATTCAAAGTAAAAAATGGCATAAAAATAAAATGAGCTCTTAAAAAAACCCACTTTTTGTGTCTCATGGTGAAAAATGAATTTTGTATTGTCGAAAAAAAAGTTATAGAAGGAAAACTCACCTTGGAGAAAACTCATTCTTCACTTTGCAAGAGAGGAGTGTGGAGAATTCCTCATCCGAGAGTAGGTTTGTGGAGCTTGGTGTGAATATTTGCTTCAACCCTTTAGCAAGTGTGATCTAGGTAAGTACTAGAGAGACCCTGCGCATTTCCTTGTTTGGTGATTTCTAGTTTTTAGGGGGAAATGCACGGTTTGTAAGTCCGCAAGGTAGTCATCCAAGCCAATCTCAAGGAGGCCTCACGCGATGCCTTAGCGTCATCATGCGGGACCTCCCATGACAAGATGAGGTTTTCATGCGGGGCCCTACGTGACACCCTTATGGAATCCAATGAGGCCAAGGAAAATTCCTTGGGTCGTCAACCGAGTTCCCATTTATGAGGGTTTACTAAGTAAGCTGAGTTTTGAGGGAAAATTTACTGATGGGTCTCTATTTTCCTTGTGTTTTGGATGCAGGAAATGAGGTGAAAATGATTGAATGGAAGGAAATGAATCATGAAGCAGATGATTATGTATCACAAGGGTACAATATGATCTTGTCATCTCTCTGAGACTATGGGCTCCTGAAGTTCTTCCGCTAACCAATGTTGGGCTCCCTTGAGTTGTTACTGGACCAATTGGTCGGGTACTGGAAACCTAACCATGATTTCTTCATGATCCAGGGAAAATCCCTACATCTAGACATATATGAAATATGCTTTTCACTGGGTTATCCCGACGAGGTGTACCGTGGTGAGTGGGTTACGCACCAGGCAGAGATGATCGTTCAATCATGAGCTATATCGAGGAATATTGTCGATTTGGTGCTCGGAAGATGAGCGGCCATATCCCCATCCAAGATTGATCTAGGTGGATATCAGTGGCCACCCACCTCTTCCAACTAGATCACATACAATTTTCATCTTGGCAATTTTCTTCTAGCTTTTTGGGTCCTAAAATTTTGGGGTCGTTTTGAGGCCCAAAACATCATTTTTTGGGCCCGCCATAGTCACACTATAGACAAATTCAAAGTGTAGAAACATAAAATGTATTCCTTGGATAGACATTTCCAACAGGCTATCATGTGCCTAAAACAGATATCGTATGCAAAAGTTACGACCCCAGGAAGTTGATGTACCAACTTACCCCATCGGGGCCCACATGACTTTTGTCGTTTCATCTCCTAGGGTTAGGTTTTTGGATGTATAGGGTTTTCTGATCACTTGTTGATGTTAAAAAGGCTTGGATGCCTCATTGTAAGGTTCTCAAATGAACGTGCATTGTCGACACATCTCTTCTCAAAGATTAGATACCACCATTCAAGCAAGATTGTTTCATTCTACATTTTACAGTTTGAGCAGATTTATTTATTGAATAGAAGTTAAGTTTCACTATATCTATGTTATTATTCTATGTATATATGTGTTAATGTTATAGATCTGTGTTTCATTTTGATTCACTCATAAATTCATGTTAGTGGTATCAGAGCGGTTTGCTCTTCATTTGTTTCTCTATGCATGTCCCCAACTAGGTCAGGATATAAGCAGTTGGCACTTGAACCAGTTGAGCCTTTGCAAGATCGGCCTCACCGAACCCGATGGCCACCCATGGGGGAAGAAAAGAGAGACGATCTGGTAGGAGATCCCTTTAAATTATTGCATGAGGAATCCCTCGCACAACAGAGGAACGAGATGATGGATAAATTTCACAAATACTTCAACGACTACCAACATGCGACGCATCTTCCTCAAGCAGAGGCATTGCCCCCTTCAAGGTATAGATCAATTTTGAAGTTCAAATAGATGCATATTTTGTAGACAAATGGTTAAACCTTATAGAAGGGTATTTTTATGTCCATAACTTTTTTGATAGAGAAAATATTACATTTGTGCTCCTTAAGGTTGTCCCCCATGTCAAATATTGGTGGGAGACTTTCTGTGACCAAAAGGAAATAGAGGGATCTACATGATCCAGGTGGATCCAAAACCGCTCGAAAATACTCAAAGGCAGAAAAGGAGGATCTAGGAATGACCCAGAAGTCTCA
>JZKD02S1677050.1:150480-163560 GCA_000966675.3 Picea glauca | reverse complement strand
ACTTGTTCTCTGAGAAAATGGTACTTTATTGGAATATGCTTAGTCTTGGAATGAAGAATAGGATTCTTGGAGACACTAATGGCACTGGTGTTATCACAGTGAATTGGAATGGGATACAACCTACAACACACCCATTATAACTTCCTCTTCTTTCTCTCACAGTCTCCTCTCTCATAATACAATATTTGCAATGATGGATAACTGCAATCCATTTCCCTAATAAAATAGGGTTTCCTTCTAGGGAAAAAAACCCTAACATAACTTCTACCTTCATATTTGCGACCTTATAATGAATCGTCCAGATTTACTATGAAATTACAATATACATTTACAAGGCAATTTTTCTTTCGGGGGCTCGCTTGCCCCCTATAACCCCCTCGCGTGGAAGGGTGTACAGTCTTCATGGGGTATAAACATGACTGAAAACAAAGACCTATGAAACAAGAAGATAATCAGGCTCCACAACCAACAATCTCCCACTTGGACACTGATCACAACAACTCCACTGTAGTTGTACCTGTTGGACTATACTCCACCTTGGACCTGGCAAATTTATCATCTTCACCTTCATGCTTGAAGACCAACTGAAACTGAGCAGGAACTCAGTTTCTCCCTGGTTAGTCCCGTTGTTAGCATGTCTACAAGATTATGGTTAGTGTGTATCTTTTCCAACTTCAAATGTCCATCTTCCAAGACAAATCATATGAAATGGTACCTGAGTTGTATATCCTTAGTCTTCGAATGGAAGACTAAGTTATTTGCAAGATGAATGGAACTCTCATTGTCACAGTACAACATGTTATTCTCGGTCTTTCCCAATTCCTCCATAAACCTCTATAACCAAATCATTTCTTTACTAGCCTCTGTAGCAACAACATACTCTGCTTTTGTTGTTGAAAGTGCAACGAATTTTTCCAGTTTCAAAATCCAACTTATTGTTGTTCCACCTACGGTAAAAAAATACCTTGTGGTGCTCCTCCTTCTATCTTTATCACTTTCCATATCTAAATCAACATATCTGATTAGAACAATGTATGAACCTCCAAAACACAATGCATGAGTAGCAGTACCTTTCAAATACCTGAGAATCCACTTTACTGCCTCCCAATGTTCTTTACATGTATTGTTCATATACCTACTCACAACTCCCACTGCATGTGCGATATCTGGTCTTGTGCAAACCATCACATACATCAAGCTACCAACTGCTGATGAATAAGGGACCCTGGACATGTATTCTATCTCCTCCTATGTCTTGGGACACATTTCTTTGGTTAATTTGAAATGGCTGGAAAAATGTGTATTATTTGGTTTTTCATTCTACATTCTAAACCTCTCCAACACCTTCTCTATGTAATCACCCCCGGACAATGTCAATTTGTGATTTTTCCTGTCTCTTGTTATTCTTATACCAAGGATTTTATTTGCAACACCTTTTGTTCCTCAGATTATTCCAGGCTCACAAAATAATGTCAGGCACCCAAAGATTTAAGAGAATTATTTTTGTAATGCTTTTCTACCTTCAGTTTTAAGATGAAACTTCAAATGAATTTTAATGATTGGAAAACACAGAGGAAATATATCTTTCTTTGAGTCTTTTATAAATATTGATCATATGAAAAGTAGAATTGATTAACAAACATTGTCAAAATAAAGTAAGGTGTTCAATACGGATAAATCTTACTTTATCCGCAACAGAAGAATTGTGAAGAATGAGTCCTTGATAGATGAATTAAAATGAGGAAATTTAGACAGATACAGGTCTTGTTTTACTCACAGTAATAATAGAGGAAAAATTGTAACTGAACAATCATCCAATATATGGACTACAATAGATGTTTTACTAAATTGTAGTATTTCAATCTTCAAGAACCATGAAGTGAAGAAAATAAGATTAGGAATGGTAACACACATAAATCACATAACTCAAGGAAATGAGATGTAGAATCTATGTCTTCTCTTTCTATCTGGTATTCATAAAGTTCTCTTTTACATTCAGCTAGAAGAAGCCCTGAATAGATCATTGATATGTTTATTTATACAAAAATGTCTTAACCAGAAGTAGTTAGACATTCCACATTCTTCGTTCTCAAAATAGAATACAATTAAAATTAAAAGATACAATGAAGATATTTTTGGATCTGCTGAGATTTCTTTTGCTCGATGGCACTTCACTTACCCTCTATTTGCTTGAGGATGTACTTGTTTTTTTTTTTTTTTGTCTGATCCTTGAATTGTGCATGTAGTTCCGCTAATGCAACAACGAACTTGGAAGGTTCGACATTTGCATTTGGGTTTGATTCCTCATTCAATGAATCTTGTTTCTTTATTGCTTTGTGTAGCGCCATGACTTTTCAAAAGTTGATGTTAACCCTCCTGTGAGAAGTAAAACCTGTGAGCTCAAAATATTGAATGTGACAATTTTGGATGCTAATTGAAAAATACTTTGAAGTTTGAAATGCCTTTATTTACAAAAATATTAATGTCTAGATATCCTCACATTAATTTATTGACAAAGTAATCATCTGTTAAATTTATTACCTTGCGGTGGAAACACTTTTCCAAATCTTTTACCCCAGCCAACTGGACGTATTATTAATAATTAAGATAAAGTGCTTCAGTAGTTCGACATTCAGGAGTTTTGAATGCAAAATAATGGATATTTCCCGGAGGTCGAATTCACGGAACAATTAATCAACCCTTAATTATTTTTTCGTTTTAATTAATCATGGTTTAAGGTCACTTTTTAATTTTAAGTACTCCAGGACTCCGGAACTCCGGAGCTCCAGGAGTTCGTGAGCTTGTATGTGCGGTGAGTACTTTGGCAGTTTGACATTCGAGAGTTTTGAATGCAAAATAATAGATATATCCTGAATGTTGAATTCATGGAGTGATTACTTAGCGTTAATCTTAATCTTTAGTGTTTTATTTATCATGATCATTTGGGTGCTTCAGGACTTTGGCGCTCCGACGCTTCTTTGAATTTGTTCTTGATTTATCTCCCGAAGGAAAATCTCCCAGAGTGACGTGGCAATGATGACGTGCAATAAAAAGTGAGTGACACGTGTCACCTAAAATCGTGCGAATGATGTGACTAAAGTGTCGAAAATGAGTGCCACGTGTCAGCACAAATAAAGATTGGCAGGTGGCCTATGACTCATCGATAGATATTTTTAAAAATAATTTCGCGGGAACATGTCTCCAAGATTCCAAAGCTTCACAACTTTGGGGTTTTTAGATCTTTAAACACCTTGAGTTTGAAACTCCCGAATCACGAAGTCCCGAAGTGACTTTGTAGTTTTCTTTTGTTTAAACCTCACACAACTTTAGAACTCCGAATTTGTGAGAACCATCGATCTGGATGACTAAAAAATTTTAATGGATAATAATGGATGCACCCTGTCAAGATATAACGATCATATCTTTTATTAAAAAAAGAACGATATTCCTAAGTTTTTCATAATTTATTTTTAAGAGATCAAAACAAAAAGACTTCAAAGTGTATCTTTTATTTGAATTTTTTTAAAAGTGTTCTAACATAGGCTCCATCTGGGGATTGTGGCTCCCTGTGAGGCACGAAAGAACAGTGGACCAGGTGCCTTTATTGGGTAAATGGAGTCATTATTTCTTTTTTTATTGATTTAAATGTTTTCTTGTTTTATTTGAAATTTAATCATATATAGAAAGATGAGCATAACCATATCTAAAAATATTAAAGCACACTTGGTGATTGATTTCAAGCCAGGATAATAAGTGTTTTCCTTCCTTAAAATTGATTCCATAATTGTTTAGGATAATCAAAGTAWTTTTAACAAAAATATCAGATTTTAACCRACTTTGTTCRCTCTTCAAGGTTATACGGATGTAAAATATGTTTATTTAAGGAACCCCAGTTGGTTCAAGATATAAATATTATTGAAAAAGAACTAGATAACATAGTATATTATATAGATGTGCAAKCCAACCTTATAGATATCATAGACATTGCTTCACTGTCAGCGAGCCTGTTCARCACCCCGRTGAAGTYATCTATATCTCCCTTAATTGAATTTCCTTTCACCACTTCAAAAACAAGATTTCATTTAATCGAGATGAGGGAAATCATTTATATGAATTTCATTTCATCATCTCCATTGAGACAAGATGGGGGCAATCAATTTGTGAATTTCCCTTCACCATCTATCTTTGATTTTATTACTTTGAAGTGGGGGCAATCAATTTGTATGTAAGATACAAGGGATGACATTTGTTTAAGATCTGGATGAAAAAAAAGGTTTATCTACAATTTTAAGAATACTCTGAGATTAGTTTTTCTTCCAATTCTAAGTATACCTTCACCTATAGGTAAATTTTGGGAAAGTTTATTCATTTCAGGGATAAACCTTGAGCAAATTCGTCAGCTGAAATATGATATTAGAGCTAAATTTACTAGGACTAGCCTAGACACACTTTTTCAATTAAAATTAAAGAAAAATAAATAAAAAATCACCCGACACATTTTAAAAATATGTTTCTAAGTTTTTAGTATTAGTCTAAGTTTTATCATTTCTACAAGGATCAATATGATGAGAAAGAAAAAAGAATATTGTTTATAGAATGAACTAGGGAGGGAGGGAGAAATAATTATATCACACATTCAAACATCTTAATCTGAACAATCATAATTTCACACGAGTTTCTGTGTCAGATGAGACTTCTGATTTGGTCTGTCCCACAGTCATTGTACCTGTGCATGTTCTGAAACCATACATGTAAACCAAAACTTCTTATGCCCTCTGCAACCGAAAAGAATTTGCACCACTGGGAAGAATTGATCATACTGCAAACACAAAACTACTTTGTATAGTGCCTCTATTGGGCTATGGAGTCATGTATTATTTTGATCTACTGCAAACCATATCAAGCTGAAAACCAAACTACACACCAATGCTCAAAAGAATCTTATTTATATACAATGAACCTTACTCTACTCAATTCATCTCCTTTTTTTAAGTATAAGAAAATTTCCAAAGCAGCCAGTCAAGCAATTGACTGTCTAGTTGATCTTTGCTTTCATCCTTGAGCACAAAAACTACAGAAGTTGAATAATATAAAAGGCAAAGATTTGATAGTACATCCCTACAACTTTGGAGCTTTGTCTTCATGAAATTAAAAATGCAAAAATCATAATTGCATTTCGACTCCATATACATTGCTACTGGATCATAGAGGTTTAAAGAAATTTTTTTGAAATCTGCCAATACTTCTTTCTGATGTCCAAGTTGTATGAGAAGTTTATGTATGCTTTATGATCCATGGTTGAAATTACTATCCAATCTTTCTTGAAAATTTTCTACAGATCTTGTTTCATGAACAATAGATGTGGACTTGCTACTTTCGTGTATCTGTGGCTCAACAATTTGCGAAGAAAATGGCAAGATCAGTTGCTCATGTAATTTCTCCTTATCTGCTTCATTGCCTGCCCAATAATCATATTCATAGCTATCATACATCAAATTATTGCTTTCATAATGTTGTTGATGATTGGCTTCATGCTGATCAAAACTTTCTGAAGAAAAATAAATAATTTGTTGTTCATTAGTTTCAAGTTCATTTTCATCATAGCAATCAAATAGCGGAAGGCTACTCTAATGACCAATAGATACCGAAATAAAAATGTGTTCTTCCTCCTCACTATCTGAATACTTATAAAAAATTGGTTGATATTCATTAATATTTGTGACATCAATCTCATCAGAGAGGGTTTTAAAAGCATTTGCAATAATGTCATCATCAGTATCATGACAATCCTCTTGCAACTCTTCTTTTTCAAAAGTTGATTGCATGTAGTCTTCAACGAGTAGTTGATTTTCACAAGGATTTAAAAAAATAGTTTGATCATAAATAGTTTCAAACACATCTACACCATTCCCATCATTAGTATCCTCACTATCATCTTGTAACGTTTCCTAAAATGTCTTTTGAGTGACTTGCAACTTACTATATTTTAGGGCAATTAATGCATCAAAAAATTGATAAGGTTCTCGAATAAATATTTCCTTGAAATAATTTGAAATAGTAAAAGGATCATGATCAAAACCAATTTTTTTAGAGGTTGATTGTGTGTGATCTTCAATAAGCCATTTGCCTTCACAAGGATCTAGATCAACAAAAGCTTCATCATCATGTCTTTGATCTGCCTGAAAGTCTTATGGCATTTCCTTTTCATCTTTATGGAGCTTGGTTTGATCTTCTTCTTGAATATGATCACAACTACTATTATTCTCTGATTCTTCATCATCAAATCATTTCTCATGCTGATCATCTTCATAAACTTGTTGTGAGAACGTTATATTGTAGCAAGTTTCTAAAAGGAGCTCTAATGGATATATTCTTTTGCAATATTTATTAAAGGCAACATGAAATTATTTCAAGGATGAAATACTGGAATGAGGAAGCGATTTATACCAATCATGGGCATCTCCTCCCAGGGAAAACATGAACAGTTTCATCAAAACATCTTCATTTTCAATACCCAACTGATCCATACATTGATGAAACTCTAATAGATGTTGAGCAGGATTATCGTCTTTATCCTCTCTAAAATTAGGAAGAACATCTCCCCAAACTTTAATGTCTGGAACAACATTTGGAAAACCAAGAACAACAGAAAAATTCAAAGGAGAAAACCTTGCAACAATTCGAGCAACGAAGGAAATTGACATCTGGATACCAGTGGAGTCTCCAGTAAATCATATGGATTCTTCTGACAATGGAATCGCCAGGTGAATGATCATAGCCAGTTGGATTCATATCCCTTGTTAACCATCAAGAAATAGATCTAAGCATTGTCATACCCCCAGAGAAGATAGAGACCTTCAAAATTGTCCCCAACAACGACACCAAAAAGATGTTGTTCCTGAGATTTATTCTAGGCTCACAGAATAATGTCAGGCATCCAAAGATTTAAGAGAATTATTTTTGTGATGCTTTTCTACCTTTGATTTTAAGATGAAACTTCAAATGAATTTTAATGATTGGAAAACACAGAGGCAACATCTCTTTCTTTGAGTCTTTTATAAATATTGATCATATGAAAAGTAGAATTGATTAACAACGACTGCCAAAATAAAGTAAGGTATCAAATACTAATAAATCTTACCTTGTCCGCAATAGAAGAATTGTGAAGAATGAGTCCTTGATAGATGAATTAAAATGAGGAAATTTAGACAGATACAGGTCTTGTTCTATTCACAGTAATAATAGAGGAAAAACTGTAACCGAACAATCATCCAATATATGGACTACAATAGATGTGTTACTAAATTGTAGTATTTCAATCTTCAAGAACCATGGAGTGAAGAAAATAAGATTAGGAAATGGTAACACACAGAAAGCACTGAACTCAAGGAAATGAGACATAGAATCTCTATCTTCTCTTTCTATTTGGTATTCAAAAAGTTCTCTTTTACATTCGGCCAGAAGAAGCCTTGAATAGATCTTTGATTTGTTTATTTATACAAAAATGTGTTAACTAAAAGTAGTTAGACATTCCACATTCTTCGTTCTCAAAATAGAATACAATTAAAATTAAAAGATACAATGAAGATATTTTTGGATCTGCTGAGGTTTCTTTTGCTCGCTGACACTTCACTTGCCCTCTATTTGCTTGTGGATGTGCTTGTTTTTTTTTTCTGATCCTTGAATTGTGCATGTAGTTCTGTTAATGCAACAACGAACTTGGAAGGTTCGACATTTGCATTTGGGTTTGATTCCTTATTCAATGAATCTTGCTTCGTTACTGCTTTGTGTGGCATCGTGACTTTTCAAAAGTTGATGTTAGCCCTTCTGTGACAAGTAAAACCTGTGAGCTCAAAATATTGAATGTGACAACTTCGTATGCTAATGGAAAAATACTTTGAAGTTTGAAATGCCTTTATTTACAGAAATATTAATGTCTATATATCCTCGCGTTAATCTATTGACAGAGTAATCATATGTTAAATTTATTACCTGGTGGTTGTAACACTTTTCCAAATCTTTTACCCTAGCCAGTTGGACGTATTATTAATAATTAATATAAAGTACTTTGACAATTCGACATTTGAGAGTTTCGAATGCAAAATAATGGATATTTCTCGAAGGATGAATTCACGGAACAGTTAATCAACCCTTAATTATTTTTTCGTTTTAATTAATCATGGTTTAAGGTCACTTTTTTAATTTTAAGTACTTCGGGACTTCAAAACTCCGGAGCTTTGGGAGTTCGTGAGCTTGTATGTGCGGTGAGTACTTCGACAGTTCGATATTCAGGAGTTTTGAATGAAAAATAATAGATATCTCCCAAAGGCTTAATTCATGGAGTGATTACTTATCATTAATCACAACTACTTAAACCTATTTAGTTCATTAATCTTTAGTGTTTTATTTATCATGATCATTTGGGTGCTTCGAGACTTCAACGCTTCGACACTTTGGCACTCTGACGCTTCTTTGAATTTGTTCTTGATTTATCTCTCGAAGGACAATCTGCCGGAGTGATGTGGCAATGATGACGTGTCATAAAAAGTGAGTGACACGTGTCACCTGAAATCATGTGAATGATGTGACTAAAGTGCCCAAAATGAGTGCCACGTGTCAGCACAAATAAATATTGACAGGTGGCCTATGACTCATCTGTAGATCTATTTTAAAATACTTTCGCGGGAACATGTCTCCGGGACTCCGGACCTTCGCAACTTCGGGGTTCTTAGATATTTAAACACCTTGAGTTTGAAACTCCCGAATCGCAAAGTCCCAAAGTGACTTTGTAGTTTTCTTTTGTTTAAATCTCATACAACTTTAGAACTCCGAATTTGTGAGAACCCTCGATCCAGATAACTAAAAAAATTTGATGGATAGTAATGGATGCACTTTGTTAAGATATAACTATCGTATATTTTATTCAAAAAATAACGATATTCCTAAGTTTTTTAGAATTTATTTTGGAGAGATCCAAACAAAAAGACTTCAAAGTTTATCTTTTATTTGAAAAAAAATCAAAGTGTTCTAATAGCACTGATCTAGATTATTTTTAGAAGGACATGAAGGCATAAATATAACCAAGATATAAAAATGAAATACACAAAAATATAGAAGAGAACACAAAAATACAATGAAACCCAACTTCTATTACTGAATAAGATAGAAAAACATTGTAGAACACAAGCTAGAAAAATGGGGTAGCTTATCTCTAAAAAGAAAGATATGTTGGCTACGCTTCATTCACAAGAAGCTTTACATCACACTCCATTCAATGCTTAAAGGGCCTCCTTCACCTCAATTATATATGAGAGAGTGAGGAGAACAATTACCATGATGCATGTGGGATAAATTGGACCAAGTTTATAAAATTTCATAGGCATGTAAAACACTAGGACTTCCCGGGCAGTAACCCATCCCAGTACTACTCTATCATGAGCACACTTAACTGCAGAGTTCTAATGGGATCCGATGCATTAATGTTATGCCATAAACATGTACATAAGACCACTAGGAAATCATTAAATGATGTCTGTAATTAACAAAATAAGATGGCATTACATTCCATTCCCCATCAAAAGGGTGAATATCATGGTTTATCAAAACCACAGGCTCAAAACGGTGATTCAGTGGAAGAGGTGGATGGCCACTGAGATCCATCTAGATCATTCCTCCCTCCTTAGGAAGCAATGGTCCCCATTGCGTCAAGTTCCCTTGGGAGACATGGAGAATTATGCTAAATCTGAAGCTTGGTGCGCTGCTTGCCTCGCTGAAGAAGTTGTCTTACTTATATTGTTGAAGGGTGTCATGAACCTGTTGCTGGAGGGGTTGGATCTGTTCAACCAATCTAGCTACATGATCTACCTGAGTGTGGGAGGACTTTGTTGATGAAGATGCAACATGAAGAGTATGAAGGGTTCTGTTATAACCTTGCTTGACTGGGTAGTGTGGAGTCACCCCCGTAGGTGTAGTAAGAACATCTTAGTACTTGTGTACAATATTGTCGATCTTCTTATGTTGGATAGAAAGGTCTTGGCCTGAGGCTATAGTGGTTGTACTGTCCTTCTGTTTATCTTCTGATCGAGTTGTGAAGAGGCTAAACTTTGCAGTATGAGATATTACTTTGTGGCATTGTTTTGGTGGGACACTAGTCAGAGCTACCTCTAGTATTCGGTATAGCTGACCCCCTAGAGTAACAATGACGCTATAGGATCGAGACTCATAAACAACATGACATCTCCACATATATGGATGGCCTAATAGAACACCATAAACTTTTAGTGGGGCAACATCACACAATACCTCATCCTTAAAGGGATTGATTATGTAGGACAAACGACACTGTTGGATGACACGAAGATATTGACCCTAGCGAAGCCACCCGATGTTGTATGGCTATGGGTGTGGTGTTGTTGGAAAATCCAATTGCTTGACAACCTCTGCTGAGATGATTTTCTTTTGGCTTTCCCTATCAATAATAAAATGTAGTGGGGTCCCCTTCACCCACATCTGTGAATGGAAGAGTCGCTCCCCCTCCTCATGATCCTCTTCTGGTTGGATTGTTGAAGTTGCGACAATAGTAGTGGGTTTTGCATCAATGATCTATCTCCTTTTATTATTTTCTGAATCAAGGTCCAAGTCAGGGCTTGGCTCTTTGTCTTTGATCTTGGCCACCAATGACTGTATTGAGCAACATTCATCAGTGTTGTGCCAAGGGTTGTTGTGGAACTCACACAACTTTTCAGTGTCTTTCTTAGAATTCCCATTACCCTTCTTTGCCTGCATGTGGGACTGGATCTCTTGAGGTTGACCTTCCTTACTTTGTCCATGCTTCTCCCACTTACTCTACTACTTTAATTTCTGCTCAATTTTGACTGCATATTGATAAGAAACTCCCAGTGAGGAGATGTCCAAGAAATCCATCTCTATTTGGATGTACCTATGTAGACCACTGTGGTACTCAAAACTAGGTGTCACTCAGAGTCTTTGATACCCAACTTCGAGCGCAAGGTATGAAATATGTTGGTGTACTCTGGCACTGTCTGATCTCTTTTCTAATGCAGAGTTATCCATCTCATGTATTGGTCATCATAGTTTCCGACAGGGTAGAAATCCTCCTTTAGGGCATCTACAAAGGCTGCCCAAGTGGGTTCTCTCCCAAATAGTGTAGATTCATCCACGGTGTACCTCTCTCAGTAACCTTCCCTCCAAGCTCTGACATGGAGAAGGGATTTAAGGAGCGTGAAAGTGATATTTTCATTGTCGGAAAATTTTTGGACAGAGTAATAACCTTCTAGCAGATTCAACCATTTTTCTAGAGCATATGCATCTATCTAGCCTTCAAATAAGGGGATATCAAAATTGACTTGTATCTTGAAGGGTGTCACACTTGCGAAATGGTTGTTTGTTGAAGATGCCTCAGTTGCCGCCATCAGTAGTCTTCGAAGGATCTTAGCGAAGTTGTCCATCATATCGTTCCTTTGTCGCACAAGGGATTCCTTGAGCAACGTCTTGAAGGGATCTCCCGCTCTGTCATCTCTCTATTCTTCTACCATGGGAGGTCGCTTGAGCTAGCGAGAGTGGTGGTCCTCAAGTGAAACTAGCTTGAGACCCAAATATCTATACCCTAACCTCATCGGGGACCTGCTCTGAGAAACGAAAAGGAGCAGCTTGCTCTAATACCACTGATCCATATTATTTTGAGAATGACATGAAGGCAGAAATATAACCAAGATATAACAATGAAATACACAAAAATATAGAAGAGAACACAAAAATACAGTGAAACCCAATTTCTATTACTGAATAAAATAAAAAAACATTGTAGAACACAAACTGGAAAAATGGCATAGCTTATCTCTAAAAAGAAAGAGATGTTGGCTACACTTCATTCACAAGAAGCTTTACATGACACTCCATTGCATGCTTAAAGGGCCTCCTTCACCTCAATTATATATGAGAGAGTGAGAGGAGAACATTTCCCATGATGCATGTGGGATAAATTGGGCCAAGTTTATTAAATTCCATAGACATGTAAAACACTAGGATTTATCAGGCAGTCACCCATCCCAGTGCTACTCTAGCTTGAGCGCGCTTAACTACAGAGTTCTAATGGGATTCGATGCATTAACACTATGATGTAGGCATGTACATAAGACCACTAGGAAATCATTAAATGATGTCTGTAATTAACAAATGAAGATGACATTACATTCCATTCCCCATCCAAAGGGTGAATATCATGGTTTATCAAAACCATAGGCTCAAAACGGTGATTCAGTAGAAGAGGTAGATGGCCATTGAGATCCATCTGGATCAAGCACCCAAATCCTTCATCGCAAATGAATTAGCTAATTTCTTCTTGAGAAAATTTATATCTTACATATTATACCCTGCAACAAGCATGTCATCTACATACAATAACAAGATAATATAGTTTCCAGTTTCTAGCCTTTTAAAATAAACACAGTGATAATAATGGCATCTACTATAACCTTGTTCTATCATAAACCTATCAAACTTCAAATACCACTGCCTTGGAGCTTACTTTAGGCCACACAAGCTTTTCTTCAACCTGCATAGAAAAGTTTCCTTCCCTTTGGCCTCATACCCCTATGGTTGTTGCATATAAATCTCTTCATCTAAATCCCCATGGAGAAAAGTTCTTTTTACATCTAATTGTTCAAGATGCAAATATTCTACTCCCACAAGACTTAAAATAGTGTTGGATTACTGAGAGGGGGGGTGAATCAGTAATAGCGTAATTATAATCCTTTTTCTTCAAATGTTATATCAATGTAGAATTATTATCCAATAATGAGCAGTAAGATATAAACAATCACACACATACACAATATACCAGTGTTTTACGTGGAAACCCAAATCGGGAGAAAACCACATAATGTTTTTTCTTATATGTCTTGAAGAATTACATTCAATGGAAGCACCAACTTCCTTTGTTTTCCAGCTGCAACTAGAAGGAGGCTCCAACACCCTAGTTTTTCAGGCTACAACTTGAGGGAAGCTCCAACACCCCAATTCTTTGGCTACAACCAGAAGGAGGCTACAACCCCCTATGTT
>JZKD02S1677050.1:85705-106164 GCA_000966675.3 Picea glauca | reverse complement strand
CATAGGAATTTTATATTCAACCTAACTTTTGCTAGATGCCTTGACTTTTGCTCATGGCTCACAAGGCTTGACTAGGCTCACAGAGGTTGTATGTTCCCCCTGACTTTTGCATTAGTCTATCTATGCTCACAGAGGTTGTATGTTCCCCCTGAATTTTGCATTAGACTTACATAACATCTCGTTCGTCCTAACTTTTGGTTTGACTCACAGAGGTTGTACGTTCCCCTTGACTTTTGCCAATACCTCACAAGACTAATTGATTCTCCAAATCTCCCTGGCTAGCCTCAGGGTGACCCATATGGCCTCTCATTGAAGAATGACTGTCGATGCTGCCAAATTTAACATTCTTCACATTAAATTTGAAATTAGAAACTCACCATGATGACTCCCTTTCGTAAAGCCATTTTCCTATACTAACAAAGAAATCATCCTCCAATTAAAATGTATTCCATTCTAAATCTATGTATGAAACTAACAAATTTTCAAATATATAATTATGATTTCTTCTATTCATGAAGAGTATGGATATGAGTAGTAGTAATCCACATGGCCACATTCCCATGGTTAATAAGATATATGTCTAAAAAAAATTCACAATAGGAGGAACAAATCCCATACTATTTTTTTAAGTAAAAGAATAAATTTGTTCCTATACAAATTTTTTAAGTAAAAAGAATAAAAAGAAAGGAAAGGAGATGAAGAAAAGCAAAAGTTGTCCATTCAAATGTTCATAAAATGCCCGTAGCTTCGACAAAATAAAAGAAAGCCAACTTTCGAAGATAAGATTCAAAGAGGGTGGGCGGTGGAACGACAGGGAATTGTCGGCGAATACTACAAATGCTTCTATGTTCGACGGTTTTGGTTTGCTTTTACCCTATAGTTTGCCTTCTCACACCCACCTAGAGATCCCCATCCGTGTAGAAACCCTCGAACCATTAAAAACAAATATTCCTCGGCCATCCATACGATCCGGATCCGTATCCGTATATAAACCCTCGAACCATAAAACCTATCTTATTCTAGCGTTCATTCGACGCTTCTATCCGTATATAACACTCAAACACTACCGAAATTCATCCATAAATATATATATTACTCGAGCGTTGATACGGTGGCGGAGGCGATCTAACGTACTTCTGTTCTCTTCGGCTATTTTAATCACGGAAATCTTCCTTTCGGCGTTCTTTTCAGGTAACCCAGCTTTTCTCTCCGCTAAATTAAGACCCGAACAGATAGATTTCACTCATATTTAAGGGCCTCTAAAGGCATTGTCTATATCACAAAAATATTGCAGATCAAAGGGTTTCTCAGAGCGAAAATAAAGTAAAACTGGAAAATGGCGGGTGTGGATCAGGCCGGAAACAACTTCGACGCCAAGAACTATGACAAGAACATGCAGAGTGTGTAAGTAGAACAACCTATATTGTCATCTTCCTTCCCTTTTACGTATATTTTTCCTTAGGGTTTATAGGGTTCTGGGGGTTAAAAATATTTATTTCAATGCGAAGATTGTGGTTTATAGGGTTTTCAGATCTGTTTAATGATTATGTTTTCGTTGATTTGTAATTTGTGGGTTGGGCTGGGTTTTTCTGTTTGCCCTTCTTCTTAGGATTTTTAGATCTGATTTAAAGTTCTGTATTTATAGGGCAGGAATTCCGATCATGACCTCTTTTTGTGTTTTCCTTTTGTTTGATATAACTTTTCCATTAAAATCATACCGATTGGCCAATCGAGTCATGGATGGCTTGTCGGGTGACCCACCAAGGTTCAATTCCCTTCACCAAGGTTCAATTCCCTTGCAGATATAAATAATCATCTTGGACAAGGTGCAATCGCTGGGGGATTTTGACAGAAGGATACCCCGGTGTTGCAGCAGCTTAGTGGAAGGAAAGGTCGTGTGATTACAGCCTTGCCCTTTGAGGTCCGTGTTGCCTGTGAAAACAGGTTGCTCGTGGTGGCTGACATGTTCAGGCCAATCGTAACGCTTCTGGAGTTTAAAGGAAGAGCTTAAAAGAAATCCATTGGACTGTATTACTTTATGTTTGAAAGTGTTGTCTGTTAGATCTGACTCCTATGAAGGACAGGAATCTCCGTCTCCTTCTGTTTAGTGGGTGGTTGATGTACTGTATTGGGCTTTGTGCGTTTCCCCAAAGTATTACCTTTTCTATTGTCCACTCTTTTAGTAACTCACCGACAAATATCTATTTTCCCGTTTCTTCTTTAATTCCCTCGGTTCATATTGAATAATTCAAAATCTGTTTTGGAATCTGGAATTTCTGAGTCAATGCATGAACAAGAATTGAGATTCCGTTTTTTCTATATGTGGGTTATTGTTCTATATTTTAATGACTTAAATTTTTGTACGGTCAAATCTGCTTCAATGCCTCATGTTGGGATTTTACTTGCATATAGTTTTCTTGAATTCTCCTAAACGAGGGCGTAATGCTTGATATGGATAGTGACTTATTCTAGAGCCTTAAAATTTATTAATTGTGTTTTTTGGTTTGTTTTAATTTCTGTTTTGTCAATTTAGAGTTATTTCATTTTGTCTCTAGATTTAGGATGGTGTTTGATGCTCATGACTGGAATTCCATATTTTTTTCTTCCAACTTGGACCTTGTATGAAACTTTGAGCTAGGTCAGGTGCGCCCTGTCTTAAGTAAAATTTGTTATCAGTAAACAAGATTTCTTACTTTTTGTTGAGTTGGCAGCCTTGGAGGAGAAGAACTTTATTCTACGTGGGAGGAAGTTAATGAAACGTTTGACTCCATGGGGCTTCAGGAAAACCTTTTAAGAGGAATTTATGCATATGGTATGTGACTCTATTTGTTTTCTCAAATTTGAAATCCGTAATATATAAAATAGCTATCTGATATTGTGATAAATACTTTTTTCTAATAACTGTTCCTAGACAATTGTTTCTATGCATATGTATACACCATAAGTGTTTGGATTGTTATTTATTATCTGCTAACAATAAATCTGCAGGTTTTGAGAAGCCATCTGCTATCCAGCAGAGGGGGATTGTTCCTTTCTGTCGAGGTCTTGATGTTATTCAGCAAGCACAATCGGGAACAGGAAAGACTGCAACTTTCTGTTCAGGAATTCTACAACAGTTGGACTACAATGTCCCAGAGTGTCAGGCACTAGTTTTGGCCCCAACCCGAGAACTAGCCCAACAGATAGAGAAAGTTATGAGGGCACTAGGTGATTACCTACAAGTAAGAGTACATGCATGTGTTGGGGGGACAAGCATTCGAGAGGACCTTCGTATTCTCCAAGCTGGTGTTCATGTTGTTGTGGGGACACCAGGTAGGGTCTATGATATGTTGAGGCGTCGTGCCTTGCGTCCTGATTCAATTAAAATGTTTGTGCTTGATGAAGCAGATGAAATGCTATCACGTGGATTTAAGGACCAGGTAACATCCAAGTTCTAGATATGCATAATTAGTAGTCATGAATTTATGCTTATGGCATTTCCAATTTGAAATTTTCTTGCTTCGTGCTCAATTTTTGTTTTATTCTCACCAGATATATGATATCTTTCAATTGCTACCTTCAAATCTCCAAGTTGGTGTTTTCTCGGCCACCATGCCTCCTGAAGCATTGGAGATTACAAGGAAGTTTATGAATAATCCAGTCAGGATTCTTGTGAAAAGAGATGAGCTTACCCTGGAGGGTATCAAACAGTTTTACGTCAATGTAGAGCGAGAAGATTGGAAGCTTGATACACTGTGTGACCTATATGAAACTTTGGCAATCACACAGAGTGTGATTTTCATCAATACCAGGCGTAAGGTAGATTGGCTCACAGATCAAATGCGAGCTCGAGATCACACTGTGTCTGCAACCCATGGTGACATGGATCAGAATACGAGAGACATCATTATGAGGGAATTCAGGTCTGGATCTTCCAGAGTGTTGATCACAACCGACTTATTGGCCCGAGGTATCGACGTACAACAAGTGTCTCTTGTTATCAACTACGACTTACCAACACAGCCTGAAAACTACCTCCACCGTATTGGTCGTAGTGGACGATTTGGTAGGAAGGGTGTGGCCATCAACTTTGTTACCAAGGATGATGAGAGAATGCTGCAGGACATCCAGAGATTCTATAATGTGGTAATTGAAGAGTTGCCAAATAATGTTGCTGATTTGATATAGAGAGATTGCAGAAGCAGTGCATCTGTACTATGCAGTGTGCAGTGAGTTACTTTTGGGTTGAATACTCTTCCTCCCTCTTGCTTCTGAAAATTGTTAACCACTATTTTGCTGGTGGAGTAATGTGGATTTCTTGGACTTTTAGTAACTGTATTGCTTTGTTGTAATCTTAGCTGAGAGGGAGCCATTTTAATTTCTTTACTCGCCCTCTCAAGGATTTATTAACTTAATATCATTATGAGGTTGAGAGTGTAGAGTGAGTTGTCTGCACTTAGATGCTATTCATATTTTGACCTTTTTTATCAATCAAGCTAGTGAGAATATGAAATTTTTAGCTATTGTACATCTATCTTATTTGTGCATTACGATTAAGCACGTATTTTGCAGTTATTATCTGTATATGTATTTTAATGCTAGGTAATATTCATAAAGAGTAGTTGCTGAATTCTCTCTCTCTATATATACATGCCTAGTCTGTATTTAGTATATACCTATCCAGTGACTGCAATAATATATTATTGATTAGTCCTGTTGTATATGTTGTGTGTTGTAAACTTGCATGATACCAATATTTTTTTTCATTGTCATATCGAGTCAAAGTACCAGAAGAAACCTTAGCGAAATATTGGTTTTGCCTCTTGTTTCTTGGAATCTTAGTATTGCATTGCTTATCTTGATGCATTGGTCTTTCTCATTCGTCCTCGAACAGGCTGATAAAGATGTGTGTGTGTGTATTTATAGTGTTAATATTTTGGTCAAACAGATACCAATTTGCATGCTTACTCCTGTGGCTCAGCAGTAAACTGGTGGGAGTTGACCTCCACTAGTTCGGGTTCAATATCCAGTGGGTTAGTGTGCTTGTCCCCTATCTCATTGATCTGGGGTTTTCCAGAATGACATGCCCCAAGTGATTTGCCAATCAAAATAGCATTAATGTTGAGTTAGCATGAGTTATGCTGGATGTGTGAAAATTAGAAAGTTTGAAATACTAATGTAAATATTCCAACAATCTTAGAATCTAGATATGTTAGCTCTACTTTTCCTTAAATGGATACATTGCATCTATAAGTAGCTAAGCGTGCGTTTTTTCCCATATAGATCTATGCGAGGTTGTTGAAAGTTGTTTTATGTTCATTCAAAGTGAAATTCAAAAAATGCAAAAGGTCATGAAGGTATGGGCAGGACTAAAGTTTCTGCTGCTTCAGCAAATCTAGAAACCAAATACAATTTTCAGAGCTCAATAAAAAGACTCAACTAACCAAATATAATTACGAGCTCAATAAAAAAGTCAACTGAAATTCTTTTTACCTCATTCTCTAGTATAGTTATCCAATGAATCCGTTATCTAGTCCATTCGACAGCAATAATTCATTTGTTTTCTTGTTGAATAAACGACCATTGTGAGTCCCTGCCTGTGGCATGAGGCTCTTGTGATCATTTCGACAGCAATAATTCATTTGTTTTCTTGTTGAATAAACGACCATTGTGAGTCCCTGCCTGTGGCATGAGGCTCTTGTGATCATTTTTTCATTAAATTTAAAGTTGTACAATTTTTTTGAATTCATCCATAGTATTTGCTAAAGTCTAAATGTGAAGGTTTCTTATATATATATATATATTAATATTTTAAATTTGAAATAATATTATCGTACCTTTTATTGGCTTATAGATATTCATGTGATGTTATTTTATCAATTGCCGCACTACAGAAAATCACTATTTGCCAGGAAAAATAAATCAGCTAAATTTTAAGGTTGAAAACATTAATGTGTGGTGTTCTGGTGTCAGAATTTATGGCAGTTCAGAGCCTTACATAAGAAGAGTGATCTCATCCCGCAGCCTACAATTATTGAATGGGTTGCTTGATTGTCAGTTTTATGCACTCTATTGTTCTTAAAGGGGTTGCTTGATTGTGTCATTGGCATTGTTATGTTATTTAATGGGTTGCGTGATTGTACACTGGCAGTGTTATGCAGCTTAATGTTCTTTAATGGGTTGCTTGATTGTCATACTGGCAGTGTTAATGGAGAACGTATTGGTCAGAACTGCCATGCCTGATTTACAACCTGGGGGCATTGGACTGAACACCCATACCTCTGTAAGAACCTATGATCTCTTCAGAAGGGCTATAGAAAGAGGGTAACATGTCACAAGCACTATCGAAAGAGGGTTTGGTGGTCAAATGATCCCGGCCTGCATGCAAGAAGAAATGATAAATTGAATCAATCAGTAGAACCAGCCGGACAGAATAAGGTTTGCATTTTTATGGGAGCTCTGGCAGCCGTGGACAGACAGGTTAGGGCTATCTTTCCATCACGCACTTCGTCTTTTTATACTGCTAGGAAACAGTCAAGTCTTTCTTCCACCTCTGATAGCAGATCTTTAACCTTTAGCTTGGTATCTGCGGCCCCCTTGCTGTTTCCGGTTCTCTGGCCTGAGGATTGCCAGTCCTATTGACAAAAGGTTTTCTAAGATGTTTTATTTGGCAGTCTGTGATTCCCTCGTCTGTGCTTAAATTTCCTGGTATTTTGAATATCACTGGATTCAATCATTTTAGTATTTCTTGGTCTGGGTGTGAGAGGTTGATCTATATCCTGTAATGATATATTGCTGGGCATCAATCTGAAAGCAAATACCCTGACTTGCTTATATAAAGTCTCTTCTCCCAAGCACTAGTCTCCAAGGACAAGTAATAGAATTCCCACGTTCTGTGTTGGAGTTCAACAGTATCTCAGCAAATAAGAGTTGATTTTGAAGACCAATTCCAAGACAAGGCGCTGAAAACTTTAGCAAAACGGTAACTATTGTCTGTAGTACATACCGACAAATTGACTGATCCCTATTGAAGTTGTTTAGCTCAAGGAAAACGAGCATTTCCTTGCTTTAAAATCAGAAAGTTTTCATTCTGGAGATCAAGTCAATTAGGATAATAAGAAATTAGACTAATGTCTGTGGATGACCGAAGTTCAATGAAACGATGAAACTAAAGAGTATGCTACACAGTGTGAAGCAAAGAAAGTGGAATTTAGAGTGATATTTCTATCCATGAAATACATTTCTCGGGTAAACCTGTCGGCTACTTCCCTTCATTTTGAAGATGGTATCCAGGGTAAACTGGATTCTGCAGAAGCTCCAGGCTTTGTCAACAATATACTCATTTAAGAGCTCAACATGTCATTTAGTGAAATTGAACAAGAGTAATAGATATCTTACTTGTGTACTTCCCGAAATTATGTCCAGACTCCAAACACGGATAAACATTGAAACCTCTTTATCTCCTTTAGAGGCCTCGAGGCCTCAAGAAACTATTTATCCAGCTCTTGGATTATCTCCCCAGGATTTTTATGCTTTCAGGAAATCACCAAAATTAGTATCTTAGTGTACCAGCTTACCATAAAGTTGTCATCAGTTTCACGGGGATTTTGTCACGCAGTTTGCTATTTTCTGCTGATTGTGCATCATCAAATTCTATCAATGTTTAATCCTAGTGTCATCTTCCATTTCTGCTGTTTCTTTGGTCCATCCACTGATGCATTTGGGCCAAATATGAGGTGCAGAAGGGATCCCAGAAGTTCCATACTGATTCTTGATTGAGCGGTTGGTGGTGGCACCGAAGTGTAGTTGTTTGTTTTATTCCTTTATACATCATTTAATTTATTCCGGTGATTTATTCAATAATTTCCCTTTTCAAGAATGAAACATAATTAGGTGGTGGAAAGGGTTGTAGCAAGCATGCTTCGCTGGGAGCTTCCTGGCATTGCGGTTAGGTACTCACTTTTATAAGTTTTCCTGTGATTTCTGACTATACCATTTTCAGGTATTTCCCTTTTTAAAATGAAATATATTTAGGTCATGGAAAGGGGTTTTAAAATGAAATATATTTAGGGTGATTGAAAGGGGTTTTAATGAGCATGCTTGTCTGGGAGCTTGGCTGATTTCTTTTGATTCCTGTTAACCTTGGCGCAATATGGCGTGGATTGAGCATTTAGTCATTTTCTTTGGTTTCTGTTTATACGGACTAGCAAGCTTGGCTGGTTGTTTTCTTTTGATTCCTGTTATCCTTGCGCACGATGGCGTAGATTGATCATTCACCTCATACCTAACAAACGATAACACTTGAAATTAATGGACATGAAGTCAGGGATGGCTGCAGGTTCAACAAAGTTAAAAGCTATACAAACTATAAACTATGATTTCCAATAATATCATGTGTGGGCATTACCTTCTACATCCCAACTGATCAGTAGTCTACTGAGTCAAAGTTGTAGAGATTGGAAAGCTTTGTGATATATTTTTTGTTGACTCAATTGTATGAATCCCGTATTATCCCCTGTTCGATATTTGTGATTCTCGAAATAAAAATTCCACTGGGTGTTTGAATCTTTCAACCCTATTATCAACTCTTTGATTTAATTGCACTTTAGAGAAACAAGGTGCATTTTATAGTGTAGTGCAGGGAAGATGTGTGATGTTGGTAATACTTATAAATCAAAATTAGAAAAATAAGTGTAGGTACATAGCATTTAAAAAAATCAACAAAATCAACAAAAGATTGGATAGTTTTAAACCCTGTTATCAACTCTTTACCTTATTGTTATTGCACTTGAGAGAAGTGAGGTGCAGTCTATAGTGTAGTATATGGAAGATGTGAAACGTTCAGATGTAATGCAGCTTTTAATAATTTAAAATGAAATAAAATTAAGGTGGTTGACATAAAAAAAATACCCTGGCCAAAAAAAAATACAATAATAGAACAAATTAGTCTAAATCATATTAATTTGGATCTTTTAAACATCGAGAGGACTGAGTCACAATTCTTGTTGATATCTCAGTGCTTAATATAACTAGGTGAAGATGGATTTACACTGTTTGTAGGTGATATTTTAAAGTTTTCATCATGGGATCTCATCGCTGTCTTTAATTTTCGATCAGTATCTAGGACAAGGTGGACCTATGCTGGTTGTACATGTTGATTGTTTAGAGTTTTCATCCTGGATCCCATTGCTAATGTAATGATCTACAAATTCTTCATAGAGAGTATTGTTATATGCTTTTGGTGGAACCTAGTCATACTAATTATTGTTCTTGCAATCTGTGAATTAAAATAGATAAAAACATAAAGATAAGCACTTGTACTATTATCCATGTTGTAAAATTTTGTTGGCATTGTCTACAAGGCATACAAACTCTGTTTGATAAATAAGTTATATCCACACAAGGTGAATACGTTAAGCGTTAAGGTAGTGACTCACATAAATGGATAAAAGATTAGTACACCAATGAGTTATGTGGTAAAAACTCTCAAAGAATTGTTTCCATATGCCTAGTTAATGAGGCAATGTTTAATGCAAAAAGAATTACGTGGGTTTTTCACAATCGATTATTAGCAAATGATATTCCCTGCTATTTAAATAGAGATCATGGACCAATTGGGTGTTAAGCCATGCATCAATATAGCTGTTAGTATCGAGAAGAAGATGAAACACATTTAAAGACAAATTTGATCATATTGATCTTAATTAATTCAAAGAAACACACTTTAAAGAACAACTTTAAGATATAATTGAATGATTTACAAAGCTAACACAATAGGAGAAGGAATGTGGCATTAGAGGCTATCCCTTTTTAATGACCATTTAATGTACTTCTAACATAGATCAAAGTTTGAAAAACTTAGCTTTTATAATAGATTTTGTGAAAATATTTGTAACTTGATCATCTATAAGGCAATAATGCACTTTTGAGATCTTGAAGAAGTCTTTCAATGAAATGTATCTATGACTCAATGTGTTTGTTGTGTTAACACTTAATTGGATCTTTGGCAAAGTGAATGGCACCTTAATTATTGCACTAGAGAGATCCAATTGTTGCTCAAATCCAAACTTTGAAATGATATGTTGAAATTGTTGTAGAACTTTATAAATTAAATTGTGTAGATAGTTTGAAAAGGTTTAACGTTTCGAGTGGACACTCCACCCAACAAGCTGAGTGGAGTGCCCTCTCGAAATGTTGGACGTTTCCAAACTATCAACATAGTTAAATTCATAAAGTTCTACAATTATGACGCAAACACACACTAGGATATGTTTGAAGCCATAAGGGATTTTGACTTGCATTGATTGTTGCTTGATACAATTATTGCACTAGAGAGTGGTCCAATGTTGTTGCTCGAATCCAAACTTTGAAATTATATTTTGAAATTGTTGTAGAACTTTATAGGTTAAATTGTGTAGATAGTTTGGAAACATGCAATGTTACAAGGGGACACTCCACCCAATACGTTGAGTAGAGTGTCCACTCAAAATGTTGGATGTTTCCAAACTATCTATACAGTTTAATCTAGAAAGTTCTACAATTATGACGAACCATGAAAACATTCACACTAGGATATGTTTGAAGCCACAAGGGATTTTGACTTGCATTGATTGTTGCTTGATACTTTGCTTCGTTGAAAAAAAGGCAAGGGCATGTTGCATCTTACAAGCCCAAGTGATGAATGAAGACCGAAAACATAACCTATAGTAGGCATTCGATCATCAAGGTCACCAACCCAATTGAAATCAGTGAAACCAACCAACAAAGGAGTCCCCCATGAACTGTAATGTATACTAAATTGAATTATAGATTGGATATACTGAAATATTTTTTTCGCTGATCTTTCTAACGGCTCCCATGGAGTGTTTGCCTATATTGGGCAATAAAACCAACAACAAAGCAAATATCATGATCAGTATGAGTCCAATATAAAACGCTACCAACTCATTGAACGTACAAAGTGTTGTATGCTTTGGGTGTAGTACAAGGGGGAGCAAGTTTGATCCCAGACTCCAAGGGAGATGGTGTTGGTTTACAATCTTACATGTGAAAGTGACGAAGAAGGTCACATGCATACTTAGATTTGGAAAGAGAAATTCCTTGGTTTACAAGACTTGGAGGCCTAAAAAATAATGCAAATGTTTGAAGTCTATCATTTCAAGTATTTTTGGAATTTAACATGGGTTAAAGGTTTGGGGTCACTTTCAATGAGTATAAGGTGATCAACATAGAGATGAAGTACTCTAAGATGGTTACCTACTTCCTTGGTTTTGACATTTGAGGTTACAATGACATCTAAGAAAACCAATATCAAGAAGAAAGTGATCCATTTTAGCACATTAAACTTTAGGATCTTAAGCCCATACAAAGATTTCTAAAGGCAATAAACAATGTTGAGTCATTTTAAATATAGCCAAGGGGGTTGTTCCATGTAATTTTTTTTCTTGCAAGATCCCATGCAAGAAGGTAGATAAAACATCCATTTGATGGACCTTCCATTTATATGAAGCAGTGAGCGCTAGAACAAGGTAGATTGAACTCATTTTGGCTGTGGGGTAAATGTTCTATTATAATCAATCTTTTATATTTGAGAAAATCCATTGGCAATTCACTGGGCCTTTTGTCTTTCAGCACTTCCATTTGATGTATACTTGGTTTTATACACCCATTTACATCTCACAAGTTTTTTGTTTTTTAGGAATAGGTACAAGATACAAAGTATTGTTTGCCATTAATGAACAAAATTCTTCATTCATTTCTGTGTCCCAATCTAGATTGCTAGAAGCTTTTGCAAATGTTTTTGGATCACGACTCTCTAAAATTTGAGCCAAAAGAGAGGAGGCTTGTTGGAATTGCGAACATATATGATGTTGATTTGAAGGATAACTGACAAGATCATTGATGCTTTCTCGTGTTGTATGAATCCATTTAGGGCGTTGTGGTGTTGGTACAAGTTCATGTTCAATGGACCCAATCGAGGGAAGGAGAGTAGGTGGAGATGTATTTTCATCTTCAACGTTACCATCCGAAGAAGAATCCAAAATAGGAGCAGTAGAAAAGCTTGGAATAGAAGATGTCACAATCTTTGAAGATGACTCATAGGTAGAAAATGACAACAATGGTGAATTAAGCTCGCACATCGAGAGACTTTCATCAAACTTAACATCTCTCCTAATGATAATTTCATTGGAAAGAGGTTGAAGAAGTCTATAACCTTTTACATCTTCAGAGTATCCAACAAAAATGCGCTTCTCACTTTTAGATTGTAATACTTTTCTTTTATCATAAAGAATGTAAGCCTATGCATAACTATCAAATACAAAAAAGTGGTCTACGTATGATTTAATTTGCCTCCATGCTTCTTTCGGTGTTATATCTTTTAAAGCATTGGTGTGAGCATGATTAACTATGTAATTCACACACATAATCACTTTCATCCAAAATGATGACTTAGTCCCTTAGATTGGAGCATACAATTTACCATTTTTTTAATGTGTGATTTTTCTCTCAACAATAACATTTCACTGTGGTGTATATGGTACAACATATTTGTCTTCATTCTTTGTTCTTAACTTTTGAAGTTGATGTCCAGATTGTTTCTCTACAAGGACCTTGTAAGTCACAAACATGTTAAAAACTTCACTCTTGAGTTTTAAGAAATAAATCAGAGTGTGTTTGAAAATGAAAGTTAAAAAGCACTTGAAGCCAAAGAAATAAAGATACAGAAGGAAATGGACCACACAAACCACTATGAACATATGTTGCAAGGGTGATGAGGTGTGCCAAGCAAGGGGCATGTTTGTCAAAATTGTTCCAATTATGTTTGCCAAAAACACACAGGGAGAACTTTAGCAAAATGATAACTGTTTTTATGTTTTTATAATGCATACGAGCAAATTAAATTGAGTCCTATTGAAGTTGTTTAGCTCAAGCTTTAAAATCAGAAAATGTCACAAGAAATATACATGGTATCATGATGGATGTTTCAAATTAAAATGTGAACCCAGATTTGGATTCTAAACATAGACGTAAATTCTCACTCTGTAAGAATTTAAAGATTGCTATGAAAACTAGAGAAAACAACATATCTCTTAGGCTTTTGTAGTTTATTGTCACTAGATAAATAAAATGTGGAACACAAAATCCTGCTTCGATAGATTGTAAAATCTGAGCCCAAACTCTCATTTGGAACGAAGGGAACCTGAAAACTTTGAATCTTAGACACATTTTCATCCAAATCTTTCACACTACGAAGATCAAGGCGATTAGGATAGAAAAAAATAGATTAATGCCCGTGGATGGCCAAAGTTTAATGAAACAACGAAATTACAGAGTATGTTACACATAGTGAAGGAAGTGGAATCCAGAGCAATTGATATCATTTTTTTTTTTTTAATTTATGAAATATATTTTCAGAGAAAAGTTGTTTGGCTTTTTTATTTTTCATTTAAAAAATAATATTTGAAATAAATTGGATTTTGGAAAAACTCTAAATTTTGTTAACAATATACTTATTTAAGATATCAATATATATTTGAAATAAATTGGATTTTGGAAAAACTCTAAATTTTGTTAACAATATACTTATTTAATATCTCAATATGTCATTTATTAGAATTGAATCCGGATAAAAAAAAAGATGACACTCTTTCTCACCACTATCAAAATTAAATCCAATTTACAAGAATTTTTTCAGCTTATTGCTCTTGTTATCTCTGGATACATACAATTATTTAATTCCATTCACTTAAAAAAAAATACCGCATATTCGAAACTCCATGTTCATTGGGATTAACATGGTTTTCAAAATAACGAAGTTCCCAATCACAAAACCACGACACAAGGAGCTTCATTCATTTGAACTTATACTTTATTTTGGCCTGTGAAACCTACAGGTCGAACAAAGTTAAAAGTAATTTTATTGAATAAAATAATTTTCCGTTAAAATAAGAAAGTGGCACACGTTATATTTGAAAATTTGCATATTTTCTTATTACCATATTAATTTTCATTATAATTTAGTTTCAATATTTTGAAGGCATGGACCCGGTCCAACAAAGTTAAAAGCTATCAAATCCATTGTGGGAATTACTTTTTACATTCATCTTTTTAGTACGAAAGCTTTGTGACATATATTTTTATTGAATGATTCTTATATTACAGGATTATCTACTTTTTGATTTATTATATACAGTTTGAGTGGGCTTAATGGTTAAGAACATGTGTTTCTTCTTAAGAGGTTACAGGTCCAGAGGGGGTTAGGGTATGTATATCTTCGTAGACTTTACCAGTCAAATTGCTGGGCGGAGGGGGGTCCCTTGTCCCACAAACAAGGGGGTCTCATACACCCATTTGGTGYGCTGGCTTGGCCGTGACCTTAAAAATAGATTATTATTATTATTATTATTATTATTGTATTTTAGAGAAATGAAGTGTATTTTATAACAATAGATTATTATTATTATTATTATTGTATTTTAGAGAAATKAAGTGTATTTTATAACCTTGTGCAGGGAAAATGTGTAAMGTTGATAATGCTTATAAATCAAAATTAKAAAAACAYGTGTAAGCATGTAGTATTAAAAAAATAAAAAAGGAATTAGATACTTTCAATTTCATTATCAATTTTTTAATTTATTGTTATTGTATTTTGGAGAAAGGAGGTGCATTTTATAGTGTAGTGTGGAGGAGATGTGTAACATTTGGATAACGCATATAATGTAATCTTTTAAACATCAAGAGGTATGAGTTTTTGATTTCTTTTTTATCCCTTTTGTTGTTTAATAGATTTGGGTGAAGATGGATTTACACTGGTTGTACGTGACAATTCAAAGTTTTCATCATGGGATTCGATGGTTGCCTTTAATTTTTTATTTGTCTTGGATTTGTGGTGAGCTGAATGACACACTTTGATTATTGCACTAGAGTGTGGTTGGATGTTGTTGTTGGAATCCAACCTTTGAAAGGATCTATGAAAGCCACAAGGCTTCTTGACTCGCACCAATCTTTACTCGATACTTTGTTTTTGCTGAATAAAGAGAAAGGATACGTTGCTTCTTATAAGCCCAAGATGAAAAACATAACATGTAGTAGACTTTCAACCATTAGGGTCAACAACGCAATCAAAATCAGTGAAACCAACCAACAAAGGACCCCCCCCTTGAATTTGAATGTATCTCAAATTGAACCGTACCTTGGATATACTAAAGTATTCGTTTGGTTGCTTTCTAATGTCTCTCATGGGGTGTTTGCATATATCAGACAATAAGACCAACAACAAAGGAAGTATCAAGATGGGTATGAGTCAAATACAAAAGACTACCAACTCATCAATGGTACAAAATAAAATTTCTTCCTTGGTTTGCAAGACTCGGAGGCCAAAAAAAATCAAATGTCTTAACTTTGTCATTTCAATTTTTTTTTCAAGGTTGGATTTCACTTGGGTTAAAGTTTGGGATCACTACCAATGAATATAAGGTCATCAACATAAAGAACAAGTATTCTAAGATGGTTACCTACTTTCTTGGTATATACATTGGGGTTAGAATGACATCTAGAAATGCCAGTGTCGCAAAGAAAGCTTGCTTAAGGCCATAGAAGGATTTTCTAAAGTGTCAAACAAGGATATAGTCATTCTAAATATAGCCATGAAGTTATTCCATGTAAATTTCTTATTACAAATCCCCATGCAAGATTGTAGATTTAACATCCATCTGATGGACCTCCCATTTATATGAAGTGACAAGGGATATAACAAGGTGGATGGAATTCATTTTGGTTTTTCATTTCTTGTTGTTTAGTTAATCTATTTAGTAGGAGGAAAACAGAGGTTGCTATTGCCACATAATTGATGTGTTGCTACAGAACCACTATTGATCCATGTGTTGCTATAATATTGTTGTGGATCCGCGTTGCTACAGAATTGACATGTTGCTACAAAATTGCTAAATGATAAATGCATGAGAGTTAATTGGGATAGTCAAAGGGAGATTGACCATGATATACCCTAGGGAATTCATAAAGATAGCCCAGGAGGAGGTGAAGAGTTACAAAGACTATTGGATTACCACATGAATTGAATAATTTGAGAGTAAGTTATAAATCTACCGATTTAAAGAAGAGAGTTAATTCCAACAATTTGCAATGGGAGAAGAGAAGGTTCATCTCCAAATCTAAAACATAAGAGAAGGTTTAGTACCAACAATTTATTGCAACAAAAGAAGAGAGCGAATATCAACTCATGCTCAAGGAAGTCTGATACTATTTGGCAATCTGATCATGCTAATATGAAATACTCTAAATTGTGGAGAGACTAATACCTCCAGATTGTAATCCATAAGCCAAATTGGTGTATTATTTAGTAAAGAAGTAGATTCTATCCCTTCACATTATTAATTTTGTCCATATTTAGCTCTCTACCATTGCATATTGTGACTGCTTAAGCACGCTACTTCTATAGTCACTGTACTCTGATAGTGCCGATCTAGTGTTGTAGTTGTGTTAGGAAATTATAGAATCATATCGTGCATCAAGTGGTATTAGAGCAAGGTTAAGCTCTGGTTGAGAATTGAAAAATCATCAGAACTAATTAGCTCATGAGAGTTGGGTTCCACGAGATCAATGCTCGTGCAATACTAGTAGCATGGAGACTTGAGATAGGGTCGTTTCAGCTAGTGTATGCTAAGAGAAGAGTGGTGGGAGGCAGTGTCGAAAGAAAGACCCGTGAATCGTAGTTTGGTTGAGGACTACGAGACAAATCCTAAGGGTATAGCCATGAAGAGTAGGTCAAGGAGGTGCAAGGAATTGAGAAGGAGAATCAAAGAGTTAAAGAACAAAAGAATTGGAGATGTTAGAGCTATAGCAGATTCAAAGCAAGAAGACAAGACAGAGGAATAATGCAATGTTGATGAAAGAGATCTATCGAGCATTTGATCTCATTTATGAAGGATAAAGCTAATGCATAGGTGGAAGCTTCTTGCTAAGATGGAAATACGAAAACAAACACTCTCGTGCATTGGATAGGAGAGCTCGAGACATACTTTGAGTATGAGAATGTCCACGACCCCAATAGAGTTTGTTTTGCGATAACAAAGTTGAAAGGGCACGTTGCACTTTGGTTGGATGTTTCACAGAAACACATAGCAAACAAACAACATGAGATGATAAAAAACATGGAAGAAAATGGTGAGTAAGATCAAGGTGAAGTTCTTTCCTGCTGATTACTGGCAAAGTTTGTGTAGACAAGCACATAATTTGAAACAAAAAGAGACATGTTTGGGAGTATATAGAGGAATTCTTCAAATTGTCACTCAGATAAGGAATTAAATATTTGGAGTACCAAAGGCTAGTGAGGTATGTGAATGGATTGAAGTTCCAGATTCAAGATGACATGAGTACTAATTATTTACGAACTGTGGAGGAAGCATATCATATTGCTTTGAAGGTAGAGGGAAACTTGAATAGGAAGTGACAACAAAATTGTAGGGGGGGGGAAATATTAGAGGCAGAGGAAGAGTGAACGCTAGAAGAGGACAATCTAGCGAAGGGAGAGAAGCTGAAGCATCCAATAGTCAAATTACCAAAGGAGAAAACCATTCTTGCAAAGCTAGAGGATTTGGAAGAGCCAAGGGTAAGTATGCCATTACTTGTTGTGGATGTGGAGTAGAAGGGCACAAAGCCTCTGAACGCCGAGAGAAACACAATCCAAGAAGAAGAAAGGAGGACAAGACTCATGTCACATGTAGACGAGACACCAATTGTGGGAGACAATGTTGTAGTACTTCAACATGAACAATATGAAAACCTTATGTTCAAAAGGGTGTTGCTCAAATCTGAAAAGAAGGATATGAAGGAACTTGGTGCCCACATAGGTGATTGAGAAGTTGAAATTGAAGTGCATCCCTCACTCCAATCCATATCGAGTTTCATGGCTAGAGAAGGTTCAACAAGTCATCATGACGGAGTAATGCTTGTTGAGTTTCCAAATCAACAACTTAGTGACCAAGTATATGTAATGTGGTGGAGATGGATGCTTGATCCCTCTTTGTGCTGGATAAATCCGGGTTTAAGATGGATCTTCATATACATTCAAATAGATTCATATAAATCTTTTTATCCTACTTTCTTATTGTGCTCCATTATTTTGTAATTTTTCATTTGTAGGGATTTTAAATTTTTCCATATTCATTTATTAATATTATAAAAATGTGACACATATACCTTAATTATATTATATGCACCTCCCTCCTTACTCTAAATCAATGAATATGGATAATAGAAACATATTTATTCCATGACATGGTATCTAAGTTCGAAATCAACTCGAGAAGGTCCCCACAAGATTTTCTTCTCAAGTGACCCCCAATAATACACGCAATCTCTACACTAAGACCAACAAATCAGGGTGAATAACTCTGTCGACCCTAATGCGACCTCGTGATTGACCCTTGTGTTAGAAGGGCTTCCCAGGACAAAATGTAGCAAGTGGATTTGTTATCTCCCTATCATAAGATACTATTGTGTGTTTTGATGCTTTGGAGAGTGTGCTTTACAACCTGTTCCAAAGCGCTATCCTAGCTAATGTTGGTGTAAAAAAGTTCTAGAAAATAAAAGTTGCTAATAGATTTTAAAATTCCGTTGTATTTTAAAGGCTGTTGTTTACTTAAAAGGGAAATGGAAGTGAAACTGATGATATATTTGACCTTGACCCAATAAGATGCAAGAAGAGATGAAATGTAAACGTTTCATTCAATGAACTCTAATTACAGTAGGGAGAAGGTTTCTCTTTTCTAGAATACAAAAGATACAAGTACAATTTCTCAATTTTTGAATGCTATGAATTCCAAACAATCAAAGCTATCAACTTTTCCATTTTTTTCTTTTCAACAAATATATGAATGCCAATTTTTTTTACAAAGACTACTAAAAAGAAGAATAAAATTCAGTTCTTTCCTTTTCAAATTAGAACATAGATGTAATGAAGAAAAGAAAGAATGGTATAAGAAAACTAGTGCACTCTCAACACTATTCCCAAATCAAACTCACAATGCAAACAMAAAATAAAATGATAAGAAAACCTTTTGTCGAATGCAAACAAAAAWTGTTTCTTAATCAATCAACAATACAAAAGTGAACAAACAATCCAAAACTCAAAAGAAATCAAGAACTACTTATCAAACAAGCACCCATGAACAAAGTCTTGAGATTATACCCTTGCGACAAGAAGTCAAGAAACAAAACTTGCAAAGCTTGTAAATAAGACTTTTAATCCTTAAAAATCAATCAAATCCAGGCTTAAAAGTTGTAAACCAATCATTCACCAGTGCAAAAAGTTCATCCTAGGCAGTAAAGACAAATTCCAGCAATTCCTGTCACCCAACAATTCCTACAGGAATCGTCGCAGGCTACAGAGGAGTACAGTCGGCCAGAAGAAATAGTATATATTGAATAAACATATACCCAAAATGAGAAGTCGACCCAGGTAGTTAGCCAGAATTACTATAAATACAGGAGGCCAGTCTTCATTCTGGCAGGCAGTCTCAGAATTGCAGAGCAGCACTTGTGCACACTGCAGTGCCCAGTTTTGTGCACAACTTTGGAGGAGAGCTGCCATTGCAGCTGCTGCAGCTAACAGATCACGTTTGGCTTGGACTATCTCTTGGTTAGGGTTTGGACTATTTGATCAACTCTTGTTGGTGCACTATCCTTGGGGAAATGTGCACTACCCCTTGTTTGGCTATCTAGCCTAGGGTTTTCTTCTGGAGTGATTCTCTGTCAAGGTTAAGGTGCTCGGAGGGTGACTTTGGCCTATGGTTGGGTGACAATAACGATATTGTCAATGGTAAAATGAGCACATCCATTATATTCTAACAGGTTATGGGCCCACACCTCCTTCATTCAGTTTAACCGTTGGAAGGAAACGTAGCCATAAGGATATTAGGCTCATTAAAGAACATCTGCTAGGGTTTCTAGCAGGAGCAGTCACCAAAGCACTGTCGCTAGGGTTACTAGCAGGTGCAGTTGCAGAATCCCTAATCCTCTCGTTGAGGCACCTTAAGCGAAGGGATTGACCTAATTTCTAGATAGATCAGTGGGCCCTAGCCTAGCGCATATCTTGATACTCTCAGCAAGCCAAGACGTCAAGGTTGAGTTTTTGGTCAAATCTAGGGTTGACCAAGTCAAACCAGCCATGACTTACTCTATGAAGTCAGAAAACAAGTTAGATGGAGATTCTAACTTCAGAGCGTGGAAGACAAGGATTGACCTCATCCTTGCCAAGAATAAAGTGCTGGATATCGTGAAAGGAAAGATCGTGGAACCAGAGTTTGAAGAAGGAAAAGAGAAGGAACCACAAAACATTGCAGTAATGGAGAAGTTCAAAGACGATGACATCAATGCCATGAGTATCATAGTGGACTCTATAAAAGACCACTTGATACCCTACATCTCCCATCTTGACTCATCAAAGAAGATGTACGATG
>JZKD02S1677050.1:57912-73075 GCA_000966675.3 Picea glauca | reverse complement strand
TTGTTTTTTCATAACAAGTGAATGCTATGATACAGAGGAGGGAACGAGTGTCGCAAGTAATCAAAACTAGTTCCAGCAGTGGAACGTACCTATGCTCAATGCAAGGAAATGCATGCGGGAGATGGACACTCAGGGTGATGTTCCCTCCAGGGTATAGGGTGTCAAATTGTGAAGGATACAAACAAGGCTCTGCTTGGTTGAGGATGCAAACTGCTTGGGCCATGGTTTATAACGCAAAGCGAGAACTGGCTAAAAGCTCAATACTGCAAGCAAGGGCATGAGATGCAACCACAATTTAATGCCAAAAAATGTCATTTTTTATATCTTTTAGTCTACTTGGTGTGAAAAAGGGGTAAACTTGTGCCAAATAGACATCTTTTCAAATCCAATTTACGAGTGTGAAAAAGACAAGTTCACTCGACGATCTTTTCCATTTTTGATAGCGAGTCGGAAAAGAGCTTAACTAAGACTCATTTTTTGGGAGTCCGTGGGTAATAAGGCTGCGTGTGCATGAATGAGAAATGAGGCTCATTGTAAGTCATGTATCGAATTCTAATGGACTCCCGGTCCTAAGGAAAAATCTCAGCATGGGCAAAAAATGACAAAGAGGTTCTAACTAGGGTACCCATGTTTGGTAAGTCTCTACCATTTATTAACGATGCTATGATAGTAGATGGAGGTTAATGCATCGCAATAAATGGGTTTGTACCTATGGCGTAAAAAGTGGTAATTGAAGGATAATTCAAAACTGCACGATGTAGTGAATACCTATCCTATATGCTAGGTTATGAATATACCTGCCTGAGGAGATGAACAACCAACCATGACATTGAAATCTGTAAGAAAATTGAGTCGAAACTACAAAAACCAGCTTAAAACCATTTTTGAATTMGTCCATTAGACAAAATAATAGCATAAAACTATATCAAATGGGTAAAAATGTTATATAAATAGTAATAAAATCAAAATTTACTATGTCATTTTCATTTTCACCCAAAATAGTGCAATTTCGACTAACATACCTCTAGAATTCAAATGAAGATCACGGGAGAAATAGGCAATGAAATCGCAAACCGTCTGGACCAGGTAACTCTTCATCCCATCCTCTTCAAATTCAATAGTTTACAATTTTTAATTAGGCTCCATTTTTTTAGTTTTTAAGGGAACAAATTGAGTTTTTGTGTATACACGGGTTTCTACTAATATGTCGCATATATGACCAGATATATGCCCTTATGTGAACTATAGGGAGCGTATATCAGGCCCTACCTGCGAATGTTCTTGGATAACCCGCGTATACTTGCGCAAAATGGAAAAAAATAAGCTTCTAACTCAAAAATTGATTTGTTTTTTGTAGAATGGTGTTGGAGTGGAGGGAGAGAGAGCATGAGGAGGTAGATGCAGCAGTGGATCGAAATCCGGTGTCTCAAGTAGAATTAAAAAGATGTGGTCTATACAAGTTTTGGGTTCTCAAAGGAATGAGGGCCCAAGTGAGGTTATTGGAAATGCTGGTGGGCTATTGGGATCCAGATAGAGAGATATTTATCCTTGATGGACAACCATTAAGGATTGAAGTAGAGGACATCTACTTCTTGACAAGACTTTCACGCCAAGGAGAGGTTGTGGAACTCAAGTCACGCAGGGCCGGGAGTGGGATGAAGGTCGAAGAATACATCGAGGCCCACTATGTTGCAGGGAATCCCATGGTGGGAAGTCAAATCCCTATCCGAGCTATAGGTAACCTCAGCCTAAAGATTATTGTGCTCATGCTTATGAGGATCATAGGGTTGGCCTCGCTACATCAAGCATCGAGACCACTTATGTTTTATGCACTGGAGTGTGCGAGACCTACCGTGTACGATTGGTGTATCTCATTGCTGACCAATATGAAAGGTTAGCTGACAAAGTGAAAGCAGGGGGAAAAGAGAAACTTCGGGTTTGCCTCTATCCTTTGTAGCTTATTTTTTGAGTGGATCCCAAGCCTGGGATCTAGAGTGGAGATCATTCTTAGAGGGCCATGTGATCCAGCTATGGCGTGATGGATCGGGGTCATGAAACGGCAGGGGGGAGGTAGGGTGGTGACACCCTACAACGATGATTTTTTCTTCCGGTGGAGGAGACATATCATAGCTATGGATGACTATCCCTATGCGGGAATTGATTTCAGAGGTGATCCTAATATGCTGCTTCCACCAGGAGTTGCCTACGACACCATAGGTAAACAATATTTTTTATATATTTCATTTTTTGTATTTTTGTATTTAAAAGAACAAAAATATTTTTTGGATGGTGTTTTTAAATATTAACTTGATCATTGTGTGGTTGTAGACATGGGTCCGCAACGGCCAGAGGGATTCCTACGACATAGGCGGAGGCACTGGGGAGATGAGGTAGTGGGAGGAGAGGCGGAGAGAGTCCTTTAGAACGTACAGGGCAACCTGTCGTGTTTGACACAGATGATTCCTATGGTTCAGGTGGAGGATCTACCTGAAGCCATGATGAGGCAGGTTGTTGGTGTACTTAGAGCATGGGTACGGCTCTTCTGATGTCTCTCCAATGCCGTGGTTTTCTATCACGAGACTCATCCGGCGCCACAGGCGTAGATGTCATGAGACATGTATATCGGATGTATATGTATTTTTTTGAGGGTTTTAGCCTCAATTTTGTAATATAAAACACCATATGTTTTGGAAATATATAAAGAGGGATCTTCGGCTGTACTTATATCTTACAATGTGTACATTGATTTAATGGTTTTCTTTGCTTTATTAATGTGACAAATGCCAATTCAAAACATAATTAGCATAGGCATCAGATACATGATTAGAACTTCTAGGAATGTGAAAGTATGTAATAAAATCAAATTGTCGTTCTAAAAGACGTACCCGTAGGAATCGACGGAGTAACGTCAGATCACGCACACGGTAACGACTGTTCAACTGACACACGACTAACTGAGAATCCAGGCGCACCTATATAGAGCGAATACCATGTGAGATAACATCACACAATAATTCTATGACGACGTTGTATTCGGCCACATTATTCATGGATGGCCCTAGGCATACACCACCTAGAGACACCAGCAGACCCTCGGACGAGTAAATCACCCAAGCGACAGAAGCTAAGTTTCGTGTATGACGACTAGCTCCATCTGTGAATCCTACGTAGACCAAAGACTCCGTTGACATCTGCCAACAAAAGGGAAAACTCGATAAGCAAGCCAAAGACAAAAAAGGGGAAAAGGTGTATATGCACTAAATTTACATTAGTATACAAAGGGTTTCGCCCAAGCCTAGGGCTCAAGCGTAATACCTTTTTAAGTAGAGCCCATTTCTGGGCTTATCCAATTTATTCCCTTCATAATCTTCCAACTCGTAGGCTCCTTTTTCTAGAACACGTCGCACGATATAAGGACCGTGCCACATGGGTTTAAACTTGCCTACCCCTAGCGGTTCTTTGGCTTGGTCATACAAGAGGACCAAGTCACCCTCAGCATACAACTGGGGAAAGACAGACTTATCGTACTGAACCTTGACATGTTTCTTGTTTGCCTTGATAGCCGTAAAGGCATCCCGACGCTACTCGTCAAGATTCTCTAAGTGTACAAGGCATCGCTCTAAATCCGAAGTGTCAGGTAGGATCTCAATTGCCAATTTGAGAGAAGGGATTTCACATTCAACGAGAAGTATCGAATCCACACCGTGTACTAACTGAAAAGGAGAAAAACCGGTGGTAGTCTTAACCGAGATTCGGTATGCCCAAAGTGTGGGATATAACATGATGTGCCAGTTGGAATTGCTCTGACTGACAGTTTTTTGCAAGATGGTCTTGAGAGACTTATTGACGGCCTCTACTTGCCCATTTTCCTGGGGGTAATAAGGAGACGAGTGATCATGTTTAAACCCCAACTTATATGCTAGTTCTATCATCATTTGATTTTGAAAATGACTGCCATGATCAGTGACAATCTCACTCGGGATACTGAACCGGGCGATAATTTGGTTGAATACGAAAAACGATGCAGTCTTCCCATTGGATTTCATGGTAGGCATGGATTCGGCCCACTTGGTGAAGTAGTCGACAACCACGATAATGTGTTGATGCCCCCCAACCAAAGTTTGCTTGCAATCAACAAAATATACTCCCCACTTGGTGAAGGGACCGACGGTAATGACTGGGTGAAGAGGGGCTGGGTGCGAGTGCATTTTTCGAGTGAACACCTAGCAGGGGTGACACTTCTTAACCGCTTCAATACAATCTTTAAAGATGGTGGGCCAGAAGTAACTGGCTCGCAAGATTTTTTGGGCTGTCGCAAGCCCAGATAGATGACCACCACAAGCGCCTTTGTGGCAATCATTAAGGACTAACTCAGCTTCGTCGTGAGTTAAGCGACAATGTAAGATACTATCTATTCCTCGACGATACAAAGTGTTTCCGACGATTGTATACTTTTTGGCTTGGTATCTAACACGCTGTCGATCATCTCGCGAGAGATGTTGAGTGAACTTCAAGGTTTGAAGATATAAAACAATATCTTCATACCATGGGTTGGACGACAAGACGAGGAAAATGTGTTCATCTGCGAATGAATCGACATGAATAACATCTTTGTCTAATCGTGGGAAATCAGATATTAACTCTGCAAAAACTAGTGATTTCTTAGACTTGGCCGAAGCAAAGTCGAGATCAAATTCTTGTAAGATGAAAATCCATTTATTATATTTTCTGCCTATGATATGTCTAGTGAGGACGTATTGAAATGGATTAACATCGACAACCACAGTAGTTTTGCAGAGAAATATATAGTGTCGTAAACGTTGGACTGTGTGGACGACAGCCAAAGCTATCTTTTCAACGTGCGAGTAATTACATTCAGGACCAACTAAATTTCGACTAATAAAGTAGATGACGTGCTTGTAGAGCTCATCATCCTCTTGAACTAGAACCATACCAATGGTCTCTTCATACGCGACGATATACAACAAGTAATCTCTACTGTAATCAGGAGATTTCAGTAGAGGGGCCGATACCAAGGCTTTCTTTAAAGCGTCAAAAGACTGTTGGGCTCACTCATCCCAGATAAATGGGGTGTCTTTCTTCAATAGGCGCATGATACCCTTAGTGATATTGGCATAATTCACAATAAACCGATGCAAAAAGTTACCTTTCCCCTGTAAACCTTGAAGCTGTCTAATCATGCGCGGGGGAGGCAACTAAAGAATTTCCTCAACCTTAAGTGGATCTACCATGATCTCTATCTTGGAGACTAAGAATCCTAAGAGACGACTAGATCTAACGCAAAATATGTGTTTATGAGGATTGAGTCGGATTCTATAGCAACGACATCTTTCAAAAACCAGTCGAAGGTGCATAGCATGATCCACTCTCTTGCGAGAGTGAGCAGCAAGATCATCGAGGTAAACTTCGACTATGTGTTTGAGATCATGAAAAGAGAAATTCATGGCTCGTTGGAAGGTTTCTCCAGCGTTTTTCAGGCCGAAAGGCATTTTCCAGTATGCAAATGTGCCCCAAGGACATATGAATGCCGTCTTATGTTGGTCTTTGGGTTTGATCTAGATTTGGTTATAGCCTGAAAACCGTCCATAAAAGAAAATATTTCGCTTCCCACACACTCATCGAGAATCTGATCAATGAAAGGCGTGGGGAAGCTATCTTTAGGATAGGCCTTGTTCAGGTCGCGAAAGTCTATACACACATGGATGGTTCCTTTCTTTTTATTCACGGGAATGGGGTTGGATACCCATTTGGTCAAGGGAACCAGGTAGATAAAGCCGACATTAAGTATCTTCTCTACCTTTACCTTAATAGCGGGGGCCTTCCTAGGATTAACAACTCTAAGATGTTGTCGAATGGGTTTAGCATATGGGTAAGTCCTAATCCCATGTTCGACAATACGGGGGTCGACCCTTGGCATCTCTTCATATGACCAAGCGAATACGTCTCGAAATTCTTTGAATATGTTGGTGTAGATCAGAATCTCTTCTGGCGAACAATCTGCACCTATATTTACATTTTCAATCTTGCCAGGGGTACGAGAGATATCGATCTGGATGATAGGAGAAATACTTTCCATATTTCCTTCGGCATAAATTCCATGTGTATCAAATGGAACTACGACGTCATCGACTATCTCACTCAGGGTAGATCTAAAATCATCTTGCTCAATTCTTTCAAGACTTGGGAGAAAATAAGATCGATGATGCATATCGTCCCAAGGTCTCTCAGAAACTTTCATGGCTTCAAGGATGGCTTCATCCAAAGGAAAAGTCTCATTCAAGAAATCATGTGAACAAGATAACGAAGTGGCCCACATGGGCCTAAGAACTGGATCCTCCTCGACCGTCTGCGAGGGAATAGGATTGGGATCGATAGAAGAGTCAAGGATAACTTGATATGCAATCTCTACTACCGATAGTGGCATAGCCATGCCAGCATGCGACTGACCTTCAATCGACGAAGTCGGAGAAGGTAGGGTCCAAGGGTCACTAAAATAAGAAGTGTGGAAAAGGATGGACTTCTCTACTGAAGCGAGCGTACTGGACATGGCATAAATGTGGTGAGTCGGTGTTAAGAAGTCGAAAGTACCCATGAGGGAAGAATAAATTCTGGCACTGATATTCTTAGTTGCTGACTGATAATTGTGGACCACAGGGAATGATGGTCCAACAGATGCGTTCGGGCTAGAGTACGCAAAGGATAATTGGTCGATCATCACAATATCCCCCTGATGTGGAAAACAAAGTGTGCGAAAACGAACGATATGACGATGACCATAGCATAGGTCCAATTATGACCTAGTAACAGGTTAAATAGAGAGGTGCATCAACTACCTCTACTTCCACCTCTACTGTCTTCCCACCTAACTGGACCGGAAAGGTGGGGAGAATACCATGAGGGTGGAAGGAATGACCATTGAATGTGGTCAACATGGTCGACGACTTTGAAAGGGTTGGAGAACCAATAAATTTCCAACAGACTAAGGACATCACGCAAGTGGCAACACCTTCATCAACGACCTCTCATTTGATGGTATATTTAGAATACTCCACGTGGATTTGGAAAGCCACATGGTAGGGTAAGCGAGGCTTCACGTCCGTGCAATCAAACTTGATGATCTTCGAGCCACTAGGTTCTAGAGCTCTTAAGCCAGAGAGTAAGGCATTCCTCTGTGATGGACGCGTCTGGAGTACGTCCAAAGTAGACATCGTGCAAGGTGTTTGGCCAATATCCTCAACAATAGAGTAGTTCTGGGCAGCTCCAGCATTAGGGTTATGGGTAGAGAACTTCAATACTCCTTTCGGAATATGAGGCGGTGGCTCTGGTTTCTCGATCTGTAAATTCATCTCTGGGGGTGGAGGAGGATATTCTAGGCTGGTACTAGATTTTGAAGAGTCGTAATCTCGAGAGTGAGTGGTTATATCGATTTTTGCATCGACCATATTGATACAAACACGGTCGCCATCTTGCGGTGGTGGGTTTTGACTCCCACCAGGTGCATTTCCGGTGTTTGAAGAACTCAAGGCTAAGTGTTGGTTGTGAGGAAAAGGATTCGTTAGCACAACGGGTGGAAGATTTAAAAGCCTCATAGCCTCCGCAATTTTGGGGCATAAGTGTGTAAGGTGATCATCAATACAAAGTTTACAAGGAAACTTAACCTTATGCTTTTCTTTCTTGCCCTCTCCAACATTATTGTTCTGTTTTCCATTATTATTCTTGTCCCTGGGTTTATTCTTCCCATATCTAGGATTATTTTGACCTTTTTGTTTATTCCCATCTGGTTGTTGGTCACCATTTGGGTTTTTTGACGACTACACGGAATGTACATTCGCCGATTGGGTGGGTTTGGAGGATCTAGATGAAGCTGGTCCTCCGGCAGACTTCGTTGCCGAGTCTGTGGACTTTACATTGGTGGACCCTACAATGCCATCAACATGGGGCCTAGGACTTTGTCTAGGATCATGAGTCGACCACGGTGTGTCGAGAAGAAGGTGGTATAACATGCCATACTGAGCATAGATCAAATCGAATTGTTGGGCTCTAAAAATGCCCTCTTGCTCGCTGAAGACCCCTGAAGTAGCAATGTCCTTTGAAATAGGAGCGTGCAAAGACTTTAAAAACCATTCTAAAAGAAAGGTCGGGGGTATGGGAGTCTTAACTAATCATCTTCGGCTACGCCATTCCTAGATATGGTTTGAAATATGAGTGTCGGTACCCTGGCATAAAGTTGACAAAAATTTAAGGCCAACATCGTAACAAACGGGTAGTTGAAAATGGTTAAGAAAGGCTAGCACTAGCTGTTGAAAAGACCCATATGTCCCCCTAGGTAGCTCAATATACCATTGTGACGCAATCCCAATAAGAGTGCATTGAAACAATCGTAATCTAATAGAATCGTGATTCAAAGAATTTGATGAGCACCAGAGGTGAAAAGTAGTGATGTGATCACCAGGGTCCTCGCCATTCTTACCCTCAAACTTTGGAATGTCTGACGAAATCTTGGTGGAGACAAGGGGCCATGTGGAATCATGATTCACCGGGTTGTTCATTAGTTTAGACAAATCTGGCAGATTAAGTGTGGCCAGAAAGGGAATACGGGGTTGCGACACCTGACCCCATCCTCCTGCAAAATACTGAGTATTGGGAGTTGCGTTCCATCCAAGATTATCGTAAGGAACAGAACCTTGTCCGGAATTAAAAGACCCTCCTCCGGGCATATTCGTGAAAGATGGATTGGGCATCATTCCAGTAGGAATGTTCTGATAAGGGTTATGAAAATTTCCCCCAGTTGGATTAGCTCCAAACTGAGGGTTGTTAAAACTACCCCNAGGGGTGACACTTCTTAACCGCTTCAATACAATCTTTAAAGATGGTGGGCCAGAAGTAACTGGCTCGCAAGATTTTTTGGGCTGTCGCAAGCCCAGATAGATGACCACCACAAGCGCCTTTGTGGCAATCATTAAGGACTAACTCAGCTTCGTCGTGAGTTAAGCGACAATGTAAGATACTATCTATTCCTCGACGATACAAAGTGTTTCCGACGATTGTATACTTTTTGGCTTGGTATCTAACACGCTGTCGATCATCTCGCGAGAGATGTTGAGTGAACTTCAAGGTTTGAAGATATAAAACAATATCTTCATACCATGGGTTGGACGACAAGACGAGGAAAATGTGTTCATCTGCGAATGAATCGACATGAATAACATCTTTGTCTAATCGTGGGAAATCAGATATTAACTCTGCAAAAACTAGTGATTTCTTAGACTTGGCCGAAGCAAAGTCGAGATCAAATTCTTGTAAGATGAAAATCCATTTATTATATTTTCTGCCTATGATATGTCTAGTGAGGACGTATTGAAATGGATTAACATCGACAACCACAGTAGTTTTGCAGAGAAATATATAGTGTCGTAAACGTTGGACTGTGTGGACGACAGCCAAAGCTATCTTTTCAACGTGCGAGTAATTACATTCAGGACCAACTAAATTTCGACTAATAAAGTAGATGACGTGCTTGTAGAGCTCATCATCCTCTTGAACTAGAACCATACCAATGGTCTCTTCATACGCGACGATATACAACAAGTAATCTCTACTGTAATCAGGAGATTTCAGTAGAGGGGCCGATACCAAGGCTTTCTTTAAAGCGTCAAAAGACTGTTGGGCTCACTCATCCCAGATAAATGGGGTGTCTTTCTTCAATAGGCGCATGATACCCTTAGTGATATTGGCATAATTCACAATAAACCGATGCAAAAAGTTACCTTTCCCCTGTAAACCTTGAAGCTGTCTAATCATGCGCGGGGGAGGCAACTAAAGAATTTCCTCAACCTTAAGTGGATCTACCATGATCTCTATCTTGGAGACTAAGAATCCTAAGAGACGACTAGATCTAACGCAAAATATGTGTTTATGAGGATTGAGTCGGATTCTATAGCAACGACATCTTTCAAAAACCAGTCGAAGGTGCATAGCATGATCCACTCTCTTGCGAGAGTGAGCAGCAAGATCATCGAGGTAAACTTCGACTATGTGTTTGAGATCATGAAAAGAGAAATTCATGGCTCGTTGGAAGGTTTCTCCAGCGTTTTTCAGGCCGAAAGGCATTTTCCAGTATGCAAATGTGCCCCAAGGACATATGAATGCCGTCTTATGTTGGTCTTTGGGTTTGATCTAGATTTGGTTATAGCCTGAAAACCGTCCATAAAAGAAAATATTTCGCTTCCCACACACTCATCGAGAATCTGATCAATGAAAGGCGTGGGGAAGCTATCTTTAGGATAGGCCTTGTTCAGGTCGCGAAAGTCTATACACACATGGATGGTTCCTTTCTTTTTATTCACGGGAATGGGGTTGGATACCCATTTGGTCAAGGGAACCAGGTAGATAAAGCCGACATTAAGTATCTTCTCTACCTTTACCTTAATAGCGGGGGCCTTCCTAGGATTAACAACTCTAAGATGTTGTCGAATGGGTTTAGCATATGGGTAAGTCCTAATCCCATGTTCGACAATACGGGGGTCGACCCTTGGCATCTCTTCATATGACCAAGCGAATACGTCTCGAAATTCTTTGAATATGTTGGTGTAGATCAGAATCTCTTCTGGCGAACAATCTGCACCTATATTTACATTTTCAATCTTGCCAGGGGTACGAGAGATATCGATCTGGATGATAGGAGAAATACTTTCCATATTTCCTTCGGCATAAATTCCATGTGTATCAAATGGAACTACGACGTCATCGACTATCTCACTCAGGGTAGATCTAAAATCATCTTGCTCAATTCTTTCAAGACTTGGGAGAAAATAAGATCGATGATGCATATCGTCCCAAGGTCTCTCAGAAACTTTCATGGCTTCAAGGATGGCTTCATCCAAAGGAAAAGTCTCATTCAAGAAATCATGTGAACAAGATAACGAAGTGGCCCACATGGGCCTAAGAACTGGATCCTCCTCGACCGTCTGCGAGGGAATAGGATTGGGATCGATAGAAGAGTCAAGGATAACTTGATATGCAATCTCTACTACCGATAGTGGCATAGCCATGCCAGCATGCGACTGACCTTCAATCGACGAAGTCGGAGAAGGTAGGGTCCAAGGGTCACTAAAATAAGAAGTGTGGAAAAGGATGGACTTCTCTACTGAAGCGAGCGTACTGGACATGGCATAAATGTGGTGAGTCGGTGTTAAGAAGTCGAAAGTACCCATGAGGGAAGAATAAATTCTGGCACTGATATTCTTAGTTGCTGACTGATAATTGTGGACCACAGGGAATGATGGTCCAACAGATGCGTTCGGGCTAGAGTACGCAAAGGATAATTGGTCGATCATCACAATATCCCCCTGATGTGGAAAACAAAGTGTGCGAAAACGAACGATATGACGATGACCATAGCATAGGTCCAATTATGACCTAGTAACAGGTTAAATAGAGAGGTGCATCAACTACCTCTACTTCCACCTCTACTGTCTTCCCACCTAACTGGACCGGAAAGGTGGGGAGAATACCATGAGGGTGGAAGGAATGACCATTGAATGTGGTCAACATGGTCGACGACTTTGAAAGGGTTGGAGAACCAATAAATTTCCAACAGACTAAGGACATCACGCAAGTGGCAACACCTTCATCAACGACCTCTCATTTGATGGTATATTTAGAATACTCCACGTGGATTTGGAAAGCCACATGGTAGGGTAAGCGAGGCTTCACGTCCGTGCAATCAAACTTGATGATCTTCGAGCCACTAGGTTCTAGAGCTCTTAAGGCAGAGAGTAAGGCATTCCTCTGTGATGGACGCGTCTAGAGTACATCCAAAGTAGACATCGTGCAAGGTGTTTGGCCCAGATCCTCAACAATAGAGTAGTTCTGGGCAGCTCCAACATTAGGGTTATGGGTAGAGTGCTTCAATACTCCTTTCGGAATATGAGGCGGTGGCTCTGGTTTCTCGATCTGTAAATTCATCTCTGGGGGTGGAGGAGGAGCTTCTAGGCTGGTACTAGATTTTGAAGAGTCGTAATCGCGAGAGTGAGTGGTTATATCGATTTTTGCATCGACCATATTGATACAAACACGGTCGCCATCTTGCGGTGGTGGGTTTTGACTCCCACCAGGTGCATTTTCGGCGTTTGAAGAACTCAAGGCTAAGTGTTGGTTGTGAGGAAAAGGATTCGTTAGCACAGCGGGTGGAAGATTTAAAAGCCTCATAGCCTCCGCAAGTTTGGGGCATAAGTGTGTAAGGTGATCATCAATACAAAGTTTACAAGGAAACTTAACCTTACGCTTTTCTTTCTTGCCCTCTCCAGCATTATTGTTCTGTTTTCCATTATTATTATTGTCCTTGGGTTTATTCTTCCCATATCTAGGATTATTTCGACCTTTCTGTTTATTCCCATCTGGTTGTTGGTCACCATTTGGGTTTTTCGACGACTACACGGAATGTACATTCGCCGATTGGGTGGGTTTGGAGGATCTAGATGAAGCTGGTCCTCTGGCAGACTTCGTTGCCGAGTCTGTGGACTTTAAATTGGTGGACCCTACAATGCCATCAGCATGGGCCCCAGGACTTTGTCTAGGATCATGAGTCGACCACGGTGTGTCGAGAAGAAGGTGGTATAACATGCCATACTGAGCATAGATCAAATCGAATTGTTAGGCTCTAAAAATGTCCTCTTGCTCGTTGAAGACCTCGGAAGTAGCAACGTCCTTTGAAATAGGAGCGTGCAAAGACTTTAAAAACCATTCTAAAAGAAAGGTCGGGGGTATGGGAGTCTTAACTAATCGTCTTCGGCTACGCCATTCCTAGATTTGGTTTGAAATATGAGTGTCGGTACCCTGGCATAAAGTTGACAAAAGTTTAAGGCCAACATCGTAACAAACGAGTAGTTGAAAATGGTTAAGAAAGGCTAGCACTAACTATTGAAAAGACCCATATGTCCCCCTAGGTAGCTCAATATACCATTGTGACACAATCCCAATAAGAGTGCATTGAAACAATCGTAATCTAATAGAATCGTGATTCAAAGAATTCGATGAGCACCAGAGGTGAAAAGTAGTGATGTGATCACTAGGGTCCTCGCCATTCTTACCCTCAAACTTTGGAATGTCTGAAGAAAGCTTGGTGGAGACAAGGGGCCATGTGGGATCATGATTCATCGGGTTGTTCATTAGTTTAGACAAATCTGGCAGATTAAGTGTGGCCAGAAAGGGAATACGGGGTTGCGACACTTGACCCCATCCTCCCGCAAAATACTGAGTATTGGGAGTTTCTTTCTATCCAAGATTATCGTAACAAACAGAACCTTGTCCGGAATTAAAAGACCCTCCTCCAGGCATATTCGTGAAAGATGGATTGGGCATCATTCCAGTAGGAATGTTCTGATAAGGGTTATGAAAATTTCCCCCAGTTGGATTAGCTCCAAACTGAGGGTTGTTAAAACTACCCCCAACTGGATTAGATCTAGGTTGGGGGTGCCCAAGACATAAGACTGACCTCCTTCAAGTGGGAAACCGGAGGATTGAAGTGGATTCGTTATGCCAAAATTATTGGTCGAATTTGGCACCGAGGGGATAGGGATATAGGGCGGAACTTGTCCACCAGCTTGGTTGTTCCATCTAGCCGTAGAAGGATTAGACCCGAGGTTAAGGAAGGGGACACTTCCTACATTAGGATTCACTTGGGGAACATGAGAGCTACCAAATGGAAAAGGAGTGTAAGGAGGTGTAGTGCCCCCAGGTCCAAGGCTAGCGTTATGGCCAACAACTGGGATGGCAGTTGAAAACTGTGAAGTGAAACTTGGAATACCATAAGAAAATGGACTAGTAGCCATGGGGATGGTCTGAACATTGTAACTCGATGAGTGACCAAAACCCCCCAAAGGGTTAGAGGTAAGAGATGAAGCATTGACTACAGGCCGAGCCATAGTACCGGTGTAGGCCTCCAACACTGAAAATGTAGCGGTTGCAAGTGTTAAAGGAGTGCAATTAACTATAGTGGGATTGGGAGTTGATGAACTCCCAATGTTCTGAAGACTAGACTCAGTACTCATCCTTGTGGGATCACAAGTCTGAAAAGTGGATGTGTGTGTACCACTCCCGATAACTCTTTGCCTTTTAGAAGGCAATAGCTTGAAAACTGGTGGTAACTGTAACAACCGACGGGACTTGCGAGGTAGTTGGTCTGACTCCACGACGATTTATGACTCTCAACAAATAAAAATATATCCTAAGGCCAACTAGTAATCAAAGAGCATACCAAAAAGTCAAACAACCAATATGCATGCAAATGGGCTAAAGTGGCTAAGTGGCCTCCCTTGCTACAGAAGGTATGCCTCATCCAAGAGGGACCTGAGACTCCCTGCTAAAGTTTGGAGGTAAAAAAATCAGTTATAAGGGCCCTCGTAGGATTAATAACCAGTCAGTCAGATCCCCCCGGAGAGGTAATCTTCCATAAAGGTTGTGTGATGTCCAACCCCTATCTGACTCAGGATACAAGCATAATAACCCTTGCAAGTAACCTATGAGAAACCTAAGTCAAGAAACTAATCAACCACTGTATAACTGATGCACAAGCGAACAATCGTAAGTCTAGATTATTGTATGGGCAAGGTAGAAAAGCCCAAAACTTTGAAAGTACTGCTTCTCACAGAGGTATGGCTACTAGCAAGATCCCCAAATACGAATAAATCCATAGAAATATCTCTGACGCTAGGTGAGTATCCAGGGTTTATCCCTTCAACAAACTTCACGTGACCTCGTGCTTAACTTTGGTGTGAGTGGAGCCTCCTGATATTACCAATTATACAATGGATTTCTCAACTCCCTGTCTCAGACACATATGTTGATTTAATTGCCTGGGATAAGTTTACTCACAAAATCTTATTCCAAGGCACTAAATCCTAGGCTAGTTTGTGCACCCTAAACAATAAAATCGTTACTAATCAATTTTAGTTTAAAGCACAAATTTTATTGGCCGTGATTACTCAAAAAGGTATGGAAATGAAACTCATGGTGTTATGACTTTGAATAAAAATAAAAATAGATATAATGCAAAGCCTAACTTTAACTTTTCAGTGAATGATATGCTAAATAAAAATAGTGCAATCTTCAATTTTAACTCTGCAACTCAGAAGTAAAATGC
>JZKD02S1677050.1:27616-38413 GCA_000966675.3 Picea glauca | reverse complement strand
GGGGTCAAATAAATAGTTGAAAATGATAGGTATGACAATGATCAGGGTGAAAAGGGGAATCTAATGAGATAGGTCCCTAATAAGGGGGCTGGAAGGGGAGTGGGACCACAAGAAAAAAAAGTCTGAAAATGATTGGTATCACTACGATCGGGACGAAAAGAGGAATGCAATGGGATAGGTCTCAAATAAGAGTGCGGGCAGGACCTAGACTTTTTTTTTACTCTTGCAGAGTTTTACTCTAATCTGAATAATACTTTGAAAGGCCCAAATTTTTAACAAGAAAAAATGTGTAGTAATTTCGCAACCAGAATGGAAGAGGTAAAGTTGCATGACAATAGATCTTGTCTGTTCTATTTTTGTTTCCGTCCCATGGGTTAGGGTATTCAAGGTTTCTATAGACAAGGGTTTTCCTTGTGTTATAGCTCTCTGATATACGTGCGAGGTCCAACAGTAGTAATAGACACAATATCTCAAGGCACCAACTAAGGAGGCTAGACCGTGCCCTTAATCGTACTACCTGACTACCCAAGTACTAGAGAGTCTCTTCCCGAGTATTGTTCTCAGTGGCACTATAACAGTCAAGTGGTTGATTGGTTTATCTACGTAGGGCTTTAAGATATCTAGGTTGATCTGTATACAAGTGTTGTTTGATGCACTACCACTCGAAGGGGTACCAACAAAGGTTACAAGGGTGGCCAACAATGTGTGCTCTAGTACCACTTGTAGTTCCTATTTGTATTCTTCCCCGACCGTGTATTTTTGCACTGGAAGACAGATCTTTGTAGCTTTAAGACGTTGGAATACGTCTCTACCCTGAAAAAAATAACCCACAATTTTTTGCTAAGGAAAGTGCTCTGATACCACTTGTAAGGTACTAGATCTATTATAATAGCAGAAAAATAGAAATACTGCAGAGAATAACAATGGAACAAAACAGTATATGAAACCACAACACCAAAATAATATCTTTATTGATAGGAAACAATGTTCACTTGCCTCTTCGAGGGGGAAACCTCCAGTAGAGTAACACTTTATTACAATGATTCTCAAGACAAGACTTCTCATGCCCTCGACTCCTATTTATACTAAATCTATCTACCAAAAGAACAATATAGAGGAAGATCTTCTAGAAGCAGAAGCTTCTATTAAGTCTTCTTACATTTGACTTATTCTTCCTTATTGCTAGGCCTTATTAATATTGACCTTTATTACATGGAAAATATATTATTCTACCTATGTGAAGGGTTAGGGAGGTTAGGTCCCTGACAAAGAAATAGAGCAATGCATACCTGATGATGATGTCCTTTTTCAAAACATGCACCTTGATGTTGATATAAAAAATATTGAATTCCCAGAAGATGAGCAAAGAACTTTGCCAAAAAAGGAGTTGATTGTCCAAGAAAATATTTTTGATGAAGAAGAATCATTAACCCTCCATAATTCATCATTTGATAAGGAGCTAAACAAGTTAGTGTTTCAACATGTAAATTCAAGAGGAAAAAGGGTAAAAAATTCAACGATGGATTTAAGAGGGGTTCCAACATCCAAACTTAAAAAAATCCATATGGTCACTGGAAATTCCCTAGATTTATCAAGTGATGATATGGAAGTGGAAAATTAAAGATTAAAAAACAAAATCAGAGAATTAGAGAAGGCTTTGATGCCACCCCCAGTCTTTGCAAAACTACTTGCTTTTGTTCAACTCGGGATGAATCTTGACGACCTACCCAAATCCAATTCTGAGTGGAGAGGAACACCCAGTCTACTTGTTGTGGTAAGGAAAATTGTTGAAGAAGACATCAAAAAGAGAATGTCTCTTGTCCTTGAATATTGGGATATTAGTAATAATATCATGAATTTTGGTTCAAGGTTACACAATTTGAAAGAGTATCTTCAGGTTGATTATGAAAGTGATGAAGGTTTTTACAAGAAGGAGCTCACTACCTTTATTCTGAAAATCATGAATATGATAGAGATGAAAAGAAAGGAAGAAAAATTACCCTCTCAAGCTAGGGTAAAACAACTTAAAGCATATTGAATTAAGAAAATAAAGACTTTGAAGGAATTGTTGGAAGAATGTAATGAAGTACTTTCTAAAAGGGAGATTTTATATCAAAAATTGATGGAAATTGATTTAGCTCGGAACACCGGAGAAGTACAAGATCGTCGCCTAATTATAAACTCTACATTTCTTACAAGGGAGCAATTTGAGGAACATGTGGAAACACTAAAAAAATTGTCCGCGGAAAAGTTCAATAGTATAAAAGAATATAATGAAGATGGGATTGATAATTGGTTGGTTAGTTATTCAAACAAAAATGAATGTATTGAAACTTCATTACATCAAATATTGTTTGATTCAAGTGAGTTAAAAAGTGCTTTGTTTGGTATAAATATTAGACAAGAGATTAATGTTTCCCCAATGAAGGATTATATAGAAGAATTGTTAAAATGGACTTTGTTAAAGATAACCAAAGAGGATAAGTTGGGAACTGTCAAAACTAACCAACCAACTACAACAAAGGAAAAAATAAAAGACACAATAAGCATCAAATAATGAGAGAGGGAGACTCCATCACAACAATTCCATACTGATCACATACTTTCTTCCTTCTCAGGATTTATCCAGTTGTGTTTATTCTTTCATTAGAAAAATATAACCAAGTTCTGATAATTTCCCTTTTGTCTTCTTTCTAGATCTTGTTGGTCGCACTTTTCTCTAGACTCTTTTATCTTCTTCATACTTCTTGTATATATTTTTTAGTCCACGAGATCCCCAATCCCAATCCGTTTATGGTTGAATGCCTTTAAATTTCTAAGATTGTAAGAGGCTCTATTATATTTGAGAAATTCCAGAGAACTATTTCAGAGTCGATTTTGATTGTATTTTATAACTCTAAGTTTTGAGTATAAGATATTTGAAATCGACTTATCAAATTCTCATTTTTTATCTTAATAGGTAGTAGTGCTCTTTCAAAGCTCTCTTGTGCGATTGGACCATCTTCTTTTCTTTTGAATGTGATAAAAAATATATGAAATTGTGATGGATGTGAGAGATGTTTGTTATTTTCTGTAATTTATTTTCAATATGTGTCATGCTTGAGGTTCCTGGTCTATCTCTCGGGAATTCTCCCATTAAATTTACTTTTTCAATTTAATTTTTTTTTTGCGATAAATATTTGGATTCTGTCATTTGACATAATTATATATTATTTGATATAAGATATCCAAAGAAAAATCCTTGAAAGAAAAACAAAGGAGTACCACCTCTATAAAAACACAGGGGAATATTTATATTCTCGTGAGGTTGTCATTTAGGTCTTGACAGATTCAAACGTCAACAAGTAATTAGGAAGTGGGGTGATACAAGAGTTGCTTTGATATACTAGTCTTAGTCAATGATTTATCTTCATGGGTCCAATCACATAAGTCACAAATGCATTTTCAATGTCTAGGATGGTAAAAGGAAGTGTCACTGTAATTATGCAGAAGACATCTAAAGCTAGGACTCTTCCTGAATTTGTGTTTTAATTCAACATGGTATGAGAGTGATCACACAGTTAAAAGAGATATTTCATTAACTGTCTAAAAGTGTGAAGCTTACTGATATGAGGTTTCTCCTTGGAAACATGTAAAACAAGTTTCTTTTGTTCTGTATGACCATTCAGTTGTCTAGATAAGCACTGATTGTAAGGTAATTTTATCACTTCAACATCATGAAGAGGTACTTTCACAGGGGATTGTATGATCTTTGTTAAACCGTCTTGATTTTCTACCATAGAGATTACTGATTAATCAATGATATTGAACAGAGAATTATTCTGAACTAAAGAAGGACCAAATAGGAAAGTTCAATGAACAAAAGAAAAACATAAAAAGGAAAATATTGATCGAAGCAGATACTGCAAAAGGGAAAAAGGAAAAATTCAAAAGAAACCTACTATGTACAATGCTACATCACCAAAGGTGATTAGGAGAAGTATCTTTTGAGCAAATTTCCATTGACAGGGAGCTCCTCCAAATCCCCCTCCAATGATTTAAGTTTAAAGGTTCCTGGTCTAATAATCTCACAGATCTGGTATGGGCCTAGCCATAGTTTTTGAAATTTTGTGTGTTTTCCTTTCATTTCGTTGGATTTATCCCATTTAAGCACCAAATCACCTTCTTGGAAATATTTTTTACCCATTGAATTTTTTTCAAACGACATTTTAACCACTGAAAATAAATACTTGAAGGAACTGCTGGAAGAATGTAATGAAGTACTTTCTAAAGGGGGCATTTTATATCACAAATTGATGGAAATTGATTTAACTGGGAACATCGGAGAAGTACAAGATCCTCGCCTAATTCTAAACTCTACATTTCTTATAAGGGAGAAATTTGAGGAACACGTGGAAATACTAAAAAAATTGTCCGTGGAAAAGTTCAATAGTATAAAAGAATATAATGAAGATGAAATTGATAATTGGTTGGTTAGTTATTCAAACAAAAATGAATGTATTGAAACTTCATTACATAAAATATCGTTTGATTTAAGGGAGTTAGAAAGTGATTTGTTTGATATAAGGATTAGACAAGATATTAATGTTGCCCCAGTGAAGGATTATATTGAAGAATGGTTAAACCGATCTTTGTTAAAGATAACCGAAGAGGATCAGTTGGGAACTATTGAAACTAACCAGCCAACCACAAAAAAAGGAAAAAATAAAAGACACAATAAGCATCAAATAATGAGAGAGGGAGACTCCATCACAATAAGTCCATACTGATCACATACTTTCTTCCTTCTCAGGATTTATCTAGTTGTGTTTATTCTTTCATTAGAAAAATATAACCAAGTTTTGATAATTTCCCTTTTGTCCTCTTTCCAGATCTTGTTGCTCACACTTTTCTCTAGACTCTTTTCTCTTCTTCATACTTCTTGTATATATTTTTTGGTCCACAAAATCCCCAATCCCAGTCCATTTATGGTCGAACACCTTTAAATTTATAATATTGTAATAGAGTCTATTATTTTTGAGAAATCCCAGAGAATTATTTCGGAGTCGATTTTGATTGTATTTTATAACTCTAAGTTTTGAGCATAAGATATTTGAAATTGACTTATCAAATTCTCCTTTTTGATATTAATAGGTAGTACTCTTTCAAAGTTCTCTTATGCGATTGAACCATCTTTTATTTTGAATGTGATAAAAAAATCTGAAATTGTGACGGATGTGAGAAATGTTCGTTATTTTCTGTAATTTATTTTCAATATGTGTGATGCTTGAGGTTCCTGGTCCATCTCTCAAGAATTCTCCCATTAAATTTGATTTTTCAAAAAACAATTTGGGCGATAAAGATTTGGATTCTGTCATTTAACATAATTATATATTATTTGATATAAGATATCCAAAAAAAAATCCTTGAAAGAAAAACAAAGGAGTACCACCTCTATAAAAACACAGGGGAATATTTATATTCTCGTGAGGTGTCATTTCAGTCTTGATAGATTCAAACATCGACATGTGATTAGGAAGTGGGGTGATAACCGAGTTTCTTTGATATACGAGTCTTATTCAATGATTTATCTTCATGGGTCCAATCACATAAGTCACAAATGCATTTTCAATGTCCAGAATGGTAAAAGGAAGTGTCATTGTAATTATGCAGAAGACATATAAAGCTAGGACTCTTCCTGAATTTATGTTTTAATTAAAATTGGTATGAGAGTGATCACACAGTTAAAAGATATATGTCATCGACCATCTAAAAGCGTTAATCTTACTGATATGAGGTTTCTCCTTGGAAACAGGTAAAACAAGTTTCTTTTGTTCTGTATGACCATTCAGTTGTCTAGATAAGCATTGATCGTAAGGTAATCTGATCACTTCAACATCATGAAGAGGTACTTTCACAAGGGATTGTATGATCTTTGTTAAACAATCTTGATTTTATTCCATGGATATTATTGATTAATCAATGATATTGAACATAGAATTATTCTAAACTAAAGAAGGACCAAAAAGGAAAGTTCAACGAACAAAAGAAAAACATAAAAAAGAAAAGATCGATCAAAGCAAATACTACAAAAGGGAATAGGGTAAAATTCAAAAGAAACCTACTATGTACAATGCTAAATCACCAAAGGTGATTAGGAGAAGTATCTTTTGAGAAAATTTCCATTGACAGGGATCTCCTCCAAATCCCCCTCCAATGATTTGAGTTTAAAGGTTCCTGGTCTGATCTTCTCATTGATCTGGTATGGGCCTAGCCATAGTTTTTGGAATTTTACGTGTTTTCCTTTCATTTCATTGGATTTATCCCATTTAATCACCAATTCAGCGTCTTGGAAATCTTTGTTACCCATTGAATTTTTTTCAAACCACCTTTTAACCAGTTATTGATGTTGCATTAGGTTTTGTACTTTTCCCTTTCTTCATCTAATTTAAGGAGTATATTTAATATTTGTTGCATGACTGGACACTCTTCATCTTGGACGATATTTTCTAATTGTAGGGAATGAAGGAATGTGTGAGTGGGCACAGTTGATTCTTCTTCGTACACTAGAAATAAAGGAGAATTCGCTAGAGAAATTTTGATTGTCACTATTGTTGGAACACGTATAATTTTGAGCTTTTGAAATTTAGATTTATGCCCTCTTACATTCAAAACCTTCGAACCTCGAACCGTCGAATTGTTAGTGACATTTATGANAAATTGATTTAACTGGGAACATCGGAGAAGTACAAGATCCTCGCCTAATTCTAAACTCTACATTTCTTATAAGGGAGAAATTTGAGGAACACGTGGAAATACTAAAAAAATTGTCCGTGGAAAAGTTCAATAGTATAAAAGAATATAATGAAGATGAAATTGATAATTGGTTGGTTAGTTATTCAAACAAAAATGAATGTATTGAAACTTCATTACATAAAATATCGTTTGATTTAAGGGAGTTAGAAAGTGATTTGTTTGATATAAGGATTAGACAAGATATTAATGTTGCCCCAGTGAAGGATTATATTGAAGAATGGTTAAACCGATCTTTGTTAAAGATAACCGAAGAGGATCAGTTGGGAACTATTGAAACTAACCAGCCAACCACAAAAAAAGGAAAAAATAAAAGACACAATAAGCATCAAATAATGAGAGAGGGAGACTCCATCACAATAAGTCCATACTGATCACATACTTTCTTCCTTCTCAGGATTTATCTAGTTGTGTTTATTCTTTCATTAGAAAAATATAACCAAGTTTTGATAATTTCCCTTTTGTCCTCTTTCCAGATCTTGTTGCTCACACTTTTCTCTAGACTCTTTTCTCTTCTTCATACTTCTTGTATATATTTTTTGGTCCACAAAATCCCCAATCCCAGTCCATTTATGGTCGAACACCTTTAAATTTATAATATTGTAATAGAGTCTATTATTTTTGAGAAATCCCAGAGAATTATTTCGGAGTCGATTTTGATTGTATTTTATAACTCTAAGTTTTGAGCATAAGATATTTGAAATTGACTTATCAAATTCTCCTTTTTGATATTAATAGGTAGTACTCTTTCAAAGTTCTCTTATGCGATTGAACCATCTTTTATTTTGAATGTGATAAAAAAATATGAAATTGTGACGGATGTGAGAAATGTTCGTTATTTTCTGTAATTTATTTTCAATATGTGTGATGCTTGAGGTTCCTGGTCCATCTCTCAAGAATTCTCCCATTAAATTTATTTTTTCAAATTTTTTTTTGGGCGATAAAGATTTGGATTCTGTCATTTAACATAATTATATATTATTTGATATCAGATATCCAAAAAAAAATCCTTGAAAGAAAAACAAAGGAGTACCACCTCTATAAAAACACAGGGGAATATTTATATTCTCGTGAGGTGTCATTTCAGTCTTGATAGATTCAAACGTCGACATGTGATTAGGAAGTGGGGTGATAACCAAGTTTCTTTGATATACGAGTCTTATTCAATGATTTATCTTCATGGGTCCAATCACATAAGTCACAAATGCATTTTCAATGTCCAGAATGGTAAAAGGAAGTGTCACTGTAATTATGCAGAAGACATATAAAGCTATGACTCTTCCTGAATTTGTGTTTTAATTAAACTTGGTATGAGAGTGATCACACAGTTAAAAGATATATGTCATCAACCATCTAAAAGTGTTAATCTTACTGATATGAGGTTTCTCCTTGGAAACAGGTAAAACACGTTTCTTTTGTTCTGTATGACCATTCAGTTGTCTAGATAAGCACTGATCGTAAGGTAATCTGATCACTTCAACATCATGAAGAGGTACTTTCACAAGGGATTGTATGATCTTTGTTAAACAATATTGATTTTCTTCCATGGATATTATTGATTAATCAATGATATTGAACATAGAATTATTCTGAACTAAAGAAGGACCAAAAAGGAAAGTTCAATGAACAAAAGAAAAACATAAAAAAGAAAAGATCGATCAAAGCAAATACTACAAAAGGAAATAGGGTAAAATTCAAAAGAAACCTACTATGTATAATGCTAAATCACCAAAGGTGATTAGGAGAAGTATCTTTTGAGAAAATTTCCATTGACAGGGAGCTCCTCCAAATCCCCCTCCAATGATTTGAGTTTAAAGGTTCCTGGTCTGATCTTCTCATTGATCTGGTATGGGCCTAGCCATAGTTTTTGGAATTTTACGTGTTTTCCTTTCATTTCATTGGATTTATCCCATTTAATCACCAATTCAGCGTCTTGGAAATCTTTGTTACCCATTGAATTTTTTTCAAACCACCTTTTAACCAGTTATTGATGTTGCATTAGGTTTTGTACTTTTCCCTTTCTTCATCTAATTTAAGGAGTATATTTAATATTTGTTGCATGACTGGACACTCTTCATCTTGGACGATATTTTCTAATTGTAGGGAATGAAGGAATGTGTGAGTGGGCACAGTTGATTCTTCTTCGTACACTAGAAATAAAGGAGAATTCGCTAGAGAAATTTTGATTGTCACTATTGTTGGAACACGTATAATTTTGAGCTTTTGAAATTTAGATTTATGCCCTCTTACATTCAAAACCTTCGAACCTCGAACCGTCGAATTGTTAGTGACATTTATGATTGGCTAAAGATTAATGATTTGAATAATTATTGTGATTTTCTAGGTGATAAATTCCATCAGACTTTTAATAATCTTTCTGAAAATAGATCTATATGAAGACTGATAGATTTTATAAAGCTCTTTGAATTTCAAAATCATTTTACCATTTACAATTAACAATCTTTCATTCAGTGAAGATCTTACAAACTTATCTTGTTACAGGAAGGCTAATATTATTTCCTTAAGGATTATGGGGCCACAAAAAGTTGTAAGGAAGCTCGATAGACAGATTTCAGAATCTAGCAGAACGCTAAACCAGTTTGGAAGCCTGATAAACTAATAAAGGGACCAAATATGGCAGGGAAGGGCTAAATAGACAGAAAGATGAACATGAATGTATAGACCACAAAACTCCAAACTCTTAATTTTCTGGAGTGTTAGATCTGCCGACATGCGTCCTCAGCCTTCAATGGTTCAGATTTACTTCGAGCTTCGACTAGTTCTTGCTCTAGTGCTTCACAGTACAAACATTATGAAGTTCTAAGTTCCCACAGTAAGAGATCTGGCGCCATGTGTCCTTTAGATTTGGATGGCTGATATTTACTTCAGGACTTCGGGCGTTCTGAGTTGCACAACAACACAAACCCCCAAAGTGATAAGTCCCCAAAGTAAGAGATTTGGTGCTGCGTGTCCTTTTGATTTGGATGACTGAGATTTACTTTGGAACTCGCTTCAGGTGTTCCGAGTTGCACAACAGCACAAACCCCTGAAGTGTTAAGTCCTTGAAGTAAGAGATCTGGCGTCGTGTGTCCTTTTGATTTGAACGGCTAAGATTTTTTGAAACTCTGGGCTTTAGGCATTTCGAGATGCACAACGACACAAAACCCCGAAGTGCTAAGTCCCCGAAGTAAGAATCTGGCACCGCGTGTCCTTTTGATTTGGATGACTGAGATTTACTTTGGAACTCTGGGCTTCAGGCATTCTGAAATGCTTAACAACACAAACCCTCAAAGGGCTAAGTCCCCGAAGTAAGAGATCTGGCGTCATGTGTCCACTTCGATCAATGGTCCAGATGAAATTCGAGCTTCGGGCCTTTGGGAGTTCTCTCTTCATGCATCTATCTTTCTTCTGAAATGGTAATCCTCCAAAGTGCAGGATTGCCTGACACGTGTCCCCTACTTGGATCAATGGATAGGAAATTGCACGAAGTTCACTCTGTCTTCTTTACATGTGACTGAGAGTTGTGAACTCAACTTAACCTTTGGGTGCTTATCTCACTTTGCAAAATTGACAATCGTGTTTTAATGGCCCATGGAGATCAGTGGCCGAGAACGATTGCGGGGGGCGAAGTTGCGCGGGGTTTAATTTCAAAAGGCGGTCCCACAATTTAAACTGTGATTTTCTCTTGGGGGTATGTGGCATCACCAGGTGCATTGTGGGGTGACAGGAAGGTTACCTCAAAACCACTTCCTCGTGCCCCCGCAAAATAGACTGTTAGAATCCAGACTCAACACTTGTCCTCCACCCACTCCACCTCTCACCCTCCAGCTTGTCACACCCTCCACGCTTCCGATACCGTCCGGCTCACCACCTACATTCTCGCCTCCACGCATCCCACCTCCTTATTGCATACTTGTCCCCACATCATCTTGTTCGTGAACGATTACTCTTAACTGTAACTCTTAGCCATCCCATAACGAGCCAAAACTAAGTTACCTGTCCAGT
>JZKD02S1677050.1:0-12979 GCA_000966675.3 Picea glauca | reverse complement strand
CTCCTCCAAATCCCCCTCCAATGATTTGAGTTTAAAGGTTCCTGGTCTGATCTTCTCATTGATCTGGTATGGGCCTAGCCATAGTTTTTGGAATTTTACGTGTTTTCCTTTCATTTCATTGGATTTATCCCATTTAATCACCAATTCAGCGTCTTGGAAATCTTTGTTACCCATTGAATTTTTTTCAAACCACCTTTTAACCAGTTATTGATGTTGCATTAGGTTTTGTACTTTTCCCTTTCTTCATCTAATTTAAGGAGTATATTTAATATTTGTTGCATGACTGGACACTCTTCATCTTGGACGATATTTTCTAATTGTAGGGAATGAAGGAATGTGTGAGTGGGCACAGTTGATTCTTCTTCGTACACTAGAAATAAAGGAGAATTCGCTAGAGAAATTTTGATTGTCACTATTGTTGGAACACGTATAATTTTGAGCTTTTGAAATTTAGATTTATGCCCTCTTACATTCAAAACCTTCGAACCTCGAACCGTCGAATTGTTAGTGACATTTATGACTGGCTAAATATTAACGATTTGAATAATTAATGTGATTTTCTAGGTGATAAATTCCATCAGACTTTTAATAATCTTTCTGAAAATAGATATATATGAAGACTGACAGACTTTATAAAGCTCTTTGAATTTCAAAATCATTTTACCATTTACAATTAACAATCTTTCATTCAATGAAGATCTTACAAACTTATCTTGTTACAGGCAGGCTAATATTATTTCCTTAAGGATTATGGGGCCACAAAAAGTTGTAAGGAAGCTCGATAGACAGATTTTAGAATCTAGCAGAACGCTAAACCAGTTTGGAAGCCTGATAAACTAAGAAAGGGACCAAATATGGCAGGGAAGGGCTAAATAGACAGAAAGAGGAACATGAATGTATAGACCACAAAACTCCAAACTCTTAACTTTCTGGAGTGTCAGATCTGCCGACATGCATCCTCAGCCTTCAATGGTTCAGATTTACTTCGAGCTTCGACTAATTCTTTCTCTAGTGCTTCACAGTACAAACATTCTGAAGTTCTAAGTTCCCAAAGTAAGAGATCTGGCGCCATGTGTCCTTTAGATTTGGATGGCTGAGATTTACTTCAGGACTTCAGGCTTCGGGCGTTCTGAGTTGCACAACAACACAAACCCCCAAAGTGATAAGTCCCCAAAGTAAGAGATTTGGTGTTGCGTGTCCTTTTGATTTGGATGACTGAGATTTACTTTGGAACTCGCTTCGGGCGTTCCGAGTTGCACAACAACACAAACCCCTGAAGTGCTAAGTCCCTGAAGTAAGAGATCTAGCATCGTGTGTCCTTTTGATTTGGATGGCTAAGATTTACTTTGAAACTCTGGGCTTTAGGCATTTCGAGATGCACAGCGACACAAAACCCCGAAGTGCTAAGTCCCCGAAGTAAGAATCTGGCACCGCGTGTCCTTTTGATTTGGATGACTGAGATTTACTTTGGAACTCTGGGCTTCGGGTGTTCTGAAATTCTTAACAACACAAACCCTCCAAGGGCTAAGTCCCCGAAGTAAGAGATCTGGCGCCGTGTGTCCACTTCGATCAATGGTCCAGATGAAATTCGAGCTTCGGGCCTTTGGGAGTTCTCTCTTCATGCATCTATCTTTCTTCTGAAATGGTAATCCTCCAAAGTGCAGGATCGCCTGACACGTGTCCCCTACTTGGATCAATGGATAGGAAATTGCACGAAGTTCACTCTGTCTTCTTTACATGTGACTGAGAGTTGTGATCTCAACTTAACCTTTGGGTGCTTATCTCACTTTGCAAAATTGACAGTCGTGTTTTAATGGCCCATGGAGATCAGTGGCCGAGAACGATTGCGGGGGGAGAAGTTGCGTGGGGTTTAATTTCAAAAGGCGGTCCCGCAATTTAAACCGTGATTTTCTCTTGGGGGTATGTGGCATCACCAGGTGCATTGTGGGGTGACAGGCAGGTTACCTCAAAACCACTTCCTCGTGCCCCCGCAAAATAGAGTGTTAGAATCCCGACTCAACACTTGTCCTCCACCCACTCCACCTTTCACCCTCCATCTTGTCACACCCTCCACGCTTCCGATACCGTCCATCTCACCACCTACATTCTCGCATCCACTCATCCCACCTCCTTATTGCATACTTGTCCCCACATCATCTTGTTCGTGAATGATTACTCTTAACTGTAACTCTTAGCCATCCCATAACGAGCCAAAACTAAGTTACCTGTCCAGTTACCACCGCCATATCTTCAACTGCAATTCTTTATCCCAGTAAATGCATCCGAAGGGACAGATGACGACGAAATCAGATGGCAAAGACAATAAGCTAATGATTGTGGTGACCTTAATGGACACGTGTACCCAGTTCAAAGAACAAAGGAAAACAAATGCATCTGCGAGAAAATGAAGAGACAAATGAAGCACCAGCACATCAAATCAAAACTCAACAATATCTGCATGTTGTTATTTCATTCATATAGTATTCTATTTTTAGGCAGATATTGTGAGAAGTCCAAGGGTTTTCAGTTGAGACAATTTTTGTATAAATAGATAGATTTTAGATCTATTCAAGGTGGTTTCTAGCCCAATGTAGGCTGCTTCTTGCCGAATGTAAAAGATAAAATATTTTTGAGTATTAATACAAGTGCAGATAGAGATTCTAAGTTACGTTCAATTTGAGTTATGTGTTCCCTCTGTGTTTCCATTTCTCTGAATTTCTTTCTGTAATTCTTGAAGAGTGATTGATTGCAATTTAGTACTACATCTATTGTGATCATATTATACTAGGAGTTCATTCAGTAAACAACTTTTCCTCTATTATTACTGTGAGTAAAAAAAGACCTGTGATCTGTGTGAATTACTGCATTTTTATATCTTGTTCAAGGGTGCATCTTCTACTTTTCTTCTACTGTGAACAAGGTGAGACTTATCTGTAATTGATACCTAACTTTTTTTAATAGTTTTGTAAATATTTCTACATCATTTGACATTATAATTGCGACTCAGATAATGAGATACAACCTCTATACTGTCTTATTATTAATTTCATTTAAAGATTATTTCTCAGAAAACTGAAGGTAGAAAAAAGCACTCATAAAAATATTTCATTTAAAACCTTTGATGCCTGACATTATTCTTTGAGCCTAGAATCAATCTCAGGAACAACAAATATATCGTCCCATGAAGCATTAGGGAGGGCTAGATACCATATCCTTTGATGTTATGTTACAATTCTTTTCAAGATTTTGATCAGATTTTTATTAGTAGACTCTCCTAGCCCATTTCCTCGAGGATACTAATTTGATGAATATTTAATTTTAATATTATTATCAAGCACATATTCAGTCAATTTCAAAGAGAAAACCTATTTAGCATTGTCAAAAACTAGTGACTCTGGAATTCCAAATATGGTTATAATAAAGGAATCAAGGAATGATATCACCTGATTTTCATTGATTGCTTTGAGAGGTATTACTTTCATCCATCTTGTGAAGTAATCAGTAGTTGTCGGGATATATTTATGTAACTGAAAAGAATTGGGATTAATTTTCCCTATCATGTCCAAACCCCATTGATGGAAAGGGTGTTGAATGATGACATGTTGTAGGGGAAATGTAGGATTCTTCTCCCTTCCAGCTGATTTTTGACATTCCTGGCACTTTCTTTCATATGCATGGGAATCCTTGAACAAGGTAGGCCAATAGTAGCCAGCTCTAAGCATTTTATGGGTTGTAGTATCACCTCCAAAATTTCATCTTGCAGGCCCATCATGAAGTTCATATAGGACTTTATAAATGTCTTCTATTTCAAGGAATATCAAATAAACACCATCATAATTTCTATGGCAGAGCACTCCCTAAATGAGTTCATACTATGTAGACTTAATTTTGAGGGCTCTTTTATTCTTAGGATCTAAATAATGGGGAGCAGTTCCATGAGTCATATAATATTTCATCTCATAAAACCATTGGTCCTCAGTGATAAGGATATAACAATCTTCCCTCTCAAATAGACTTTCATTTTGGTAAAATTCATCATCCTATGCCTTTTCATGTACCAATTTAGCTGCCTACTTGTAGAGCTCTTTCCCCTTGACAATGTTAGTAGGTTTGATTTCAAGGTCATATTCCTGAAGGGTTTTTATCTAGTTTGCTCTCTTTTCTCCCAGATCTTTTTGTATTAAGAGATTTCTCACAGCTGGGTAATGGACAATTACTTTGGTTTTAGATTTAATTATGTAAGGTTTGAAGTGTTTGACCACTTTGAAAACAACATAAGCTTGTTTATCAACTTCATGATAATCTAAATCCACTCCTTGCAACTTGGAACTCATAAACGTGATGGGGTATTCATTCCCATCTTGATCTTTCAGTGTCAAGACAACTGCAAATGCAACATCGACAACAAGCATGTATAATATGTAATCTTTGTTGAAGTCGAGACTCACTAATGTTGGAGCCTGAGTTATTTATGTTTTGATATTTTCAACTGCTACTTTCTCTTTAGGTCCCCACTTAAACTATGCATCTTTCTTGACCATGTCTTGGAGTGGTTTTACAGTTTCAGCTAAACTGGGAAAAAATCTCCTCACGAAATTTATTTTACCTAGAAAGGATTGCATGGATTTCTTATTATGGGGAGGAGGTATTTTAGAAATTGCTTGAGTCCTTTCGGGTTCTATCATCATGCCTTATTTTGATACAATGAAACCCAACAATTTTCCTTCATCAACATCGAATACAAATTTTTTGGGGTTGAGTAAAATTCCATACCTTCTACATTTGTTGAAAATTTTCCGTGGATGAGTAATATGATCTGGCTTGTTTTTCGAGAAGACAACACCATCAAGTAAATATACTACTACACATTCACCAATGAGTCCCATAAAAATTATGTCCATGGTTATATGAAAGGTTGTTCCCGCATTGATTAATCCAAAAGGCATTTTCCTCTAAGCACAAGTCCCTCATTTGATTCAAAAGGCAGTTTTCAATTGATCGTCATGGGTGAATAAAACCTTATTGTAACTAAAGAAACCATCTAATAACGAAAGAATCAAGGAACCATAAACACATTGAAGAATCTCCTCCATAGGAGGCACTGGATAATTATCTTTATGTGAAGCTTTATTGACATTTCTGAAATCAACACAAAGTCTTATGTCCCCATTTTTCTACCTTAAAGGTACAATATTCAAGATCCATTGTGTGTGCCTAGCTAGGAATATTATCCTAGCCGCTAGCAGCTTGTTAAGTTGTGCTTTTACTTGTGGTTCCAAGCTCTGGTGCATTTTCCTTAGCTTCTATTGAAAAGGATTAGTTTGTGTCTTCATAGGGATAACATGTTGAATGATATTCATGTCGTAGGTCTTGAGATCATCATATGTCCAAGTGAATATGTCTTTATATTCTTTAAACAACATTATGAAGGCTTGTCTTTCTTCAAGGGAACATTTATTTCCTAGGTTGATGTTCTGAGATGTGTCATCCGACCCCAAATTTATCACTTGAAATTGCATTGATGAGTTGTTAGTCTTAAAATTTGTCACCTTCTTAAACTTGTCTTGAAAGGCATAGAGTTTTTCCAATCTTATCACACTTTTGGGGATGTTGTTTATGAGGCTAGTTTTTTTTTTCTCTATTGATTGATTGATTGAGCCAATAAATTATGCATTCATATTTCTATCATGTTGATCTTCATCAATTATGGAGTCTTTGAAGGTACCTTCCAGGTGTAGAAAACTAATAATCTGCTCATCGTCATCAAAGACCCTCCAATTGGTCACATTATCTGGCATCGATGGTCTGTACACTAGTTCCACATAAAATGTATTAGGTAATAAGTTCTCATAAGGAATAACCCTAGAAGCTACATTGGCTAGTAAATCAACATCATAGTTCAAATAGCAAGGAACGAGACTAATATTAAATGCATCAAATGACTTAATCAATTCCCATACCTCATGTTGATAATGTTTAAGGTGACTAGAGAGACAATGTATGTTGTTTCTTACCCTCCTTATGAGAAGCTCAGAATCAACAAATACCTTTATCTTGTTGGCTTTGAAGTCATTTGCTTTCCTTATTCATTGTAACAGGGATTCATATTCAACAATATTATTTGTGCATGGGAATTCAAGCCTGCATGTTATCATGACTTTCTTACCATCAGGGTCTTTTAGTATGCAATCAACACCTGCACCTTCAAGAGATTTTGACCCATCAAAAAACAAAGTCCACATATTAGGGTCTCTTTTAAGATTGTGCGCGGACTTGGGGTTTTCTTTTGTTACTTTATTAGTATGGTTAGTACGATTGGAAAAAACTTCTAACTTATCTCTAAATACTATGTTAGACTGTACAATGTCACGAATATTTACATATGTTATGTTACAGTGGGGCTCAACAATCTTAGTGCAATGAAGGATTTTATATTTTGTGTTTGATTCCACATAAGATGAGATTTCATCATGATACTTTCCAAAGAAAGAATCACATGAGTAATTTCCTAGAATAGAGTGATTAAACATCACATGCTCATTTGGGTCATTTAGGTTTGTTACCACATGCTTCATGTATCATTTCTCTATCAACCCTGATTTGAATGGGCTTGTCGTTATAGGGTAGCCAAAGGTGTGTCCAGTATGTGGCAAAGTACCCTTTAAGTGTAGAAGACTAGTCTCTGCTTAAGAGCATTCCATAGGTATCAGGTATATCCACAACTACCATGTCAATAGTTTGATGTATATTGGGATTTGAATACATCCTGATCAAAACATTTTTTAACTCTCCTATTACTTTAACTCTGGTTTTGTCAAGTTGTATAGTTTGAATATCATATTGTTCAGGCTTGATGTTGAGTTTCTCACAAACTTTAAGGGGAATCACATTCGATGAAGCACCTAAATCCATCATACAATTATGCACACTCCTGTTAAAAATCTCAAAAGTAACCAGAAAAGGTGGAGTGGTGGATCTTGACATCTACCTCGATAGGGAAGTGTTTACAACTACCTGTCTTTTAGGTGCATTGGTATCGTCGAATGGGGAAGTTTTACTTGTTCCTTTCTTTGTTCCCACATTAATTTCTTTGGAGTTTTTGGCAATCTTACCTTGATGTGTTTTAATAAAATTCTCAATTTGTGGAAGCTTCATAAGCTCAAATAGAGAAATATTGGCCTTAATTATTTTTAGATCTTCCAAGAAATCATATTCCAACTTTGTGGAAGCATTAGAAGGAAAAGTTATTTTAGAAGGAGTATATGACGTCTTCTGTGTGATGAGCATTTTTAGAAGGTTCAGAAGGAGTAGGGGTGTTGGAGGAAGCCTTCTTGTTTTCACTTCTAGTGGTCACAACATTTCGGGACACATTTATTTCTTCTATTTCTTCCTCTTCTTCCACTCCATATGAAATGTCCCAAATGAATTAACTTGTTGCTCAGGTATTTCATCCGATTCTTGGGTTTGTTCTGTTTGTTCCTCTTCATCTTCTTCTCTATATTTATATTCGATCAAATTATTAGTGGCGTAGTGTTGAAGGGATTGGACAATATCTTCCATATCAATCCCTTCTGATGACGAAGGAGTCATTTTGTTGACTGGAGGGGTGCTCTTATATTTCTTAGATTGAAATTTAAAAAAAATATTGGTATTAGAAGAGCCTTCTCCATTTTGCTTCTTCAAATCAATCAACTCATTAGATAATTTCTTGAGAATTCTCTAGAGGGGTTCCATGTCCATAGAATCAATATCTTTCTTTTCTTCTGAAGACTTGGTAGCGATGGATTTGGATTTAGTTTTAGTTTTATCTTTTGAGGGCTCGACTCATGGGTTCCCCTTCAAACTTAGCATTTTATTTTCAATCTTGAGGGCCTCTTGAAAGGTTGCTTCCAAGGTAGCATTCTCTGCATTTTTAACAAACATGTCCATGAACATGGGCAGAGATGAAGTATAAAATTCAATGGTAACATCTTCAGTAGGTTTGGAAGCTTGGGGAATCCGTTTAAGGAAAGGAAACATTGATTAAAATATTTAACTTTTTCGTTAGTATCCATTTTGATTCTTGAAATATCTAAGACTAAAGTAGTTAGCATTTTATCTTCTCTGAATTTCTTAAGGAAAATAGTCTCAAATATTCTCCAGCTAGTAATAGAGGCTTCTTCCAAAGAGTAAAACTAGGTAGTATTCTCAAACGTACGGGGGAACAACCAACATATGACATCTTTGTGTCGAATGTTTTGGAGTCTTATGGCCTATAGGAACTTCTTGACATGGTCTTCGACTGTATTTTCTATCAGGGTCAAATTTGGGGAGAATTTTTTCGAGATGTTTCGACACATCATGGAGTATTCCAGGTATGGTGATTGTGTCTAGGAGTAACCAAGTTCATAAGGTTGGGGGTTTTGGTTATTTCCAACCATGACTTGAGGGTTATATAGAACCAGATGTAGGTGTTCTTCTCCTTCCGACTCACTATGAGAGTTTTCCTCTTCTTTCAGATTTTTTTCAGGTTCACTGCTAAGTGTGAGAGGTGGAGAGTTTGGTGGTGAGGGAGGAATACCACCACCACAAGAAAGTAATAAATTTTCGAGCTCGAGGTCAGAGGATTCTGAGAAATCATGTAGAGATGAAGGGAAAGGATATTTTGGGGCTCCGAAGGTTGGGTGTTATTAGACAATGAAAGACTATGAGAGGGACAGATCTTCGTTTATGTATTATATTAACATTTAAATAATGAATAATCGATAGGAATATTCCTTTACTATCTACTCCTCTATTTGGTTAGAACACATTTGGTGCTTTCAAGGGATTGTCTGATTATGGTGTCAAGCTCCGAAATGGTATATCTTTGGAGTTCTAGTGAATAAAATATAGGTTCAGACTGGAAGGGAATATGTTGAGAGGTAGCTTGAGCAGGCGTGTTCACAAAGTAGGACAGGGGATGTGGTGCGTTCTCAAGGTGAGGTTGATGAGAATCACTAGGCTAAGTTGTGTTAACAAGCGAGATAGAACGATTAGGGGTTTGTGCTTTCTTTGCAGCCATTCAGTTCGATGGCCCTCCTTCTAGCACCATTTTTGTTGACAGGACCAAAAGATTTGTTCAAGTAGTTAAGGGAGAATGCCTGATGGCAGGTCCCAATTAGACCCACTCTCATTTCAAATAGCATTTTTGACCAGAATATTGGCTTGGTTGACACTCTAAAACTATTTAAATATGAATATGAGAACATAATTTTCTCAGATGAATTAAAATTCTAAGAAACTAAATTAGACTAGAATGACTACTCATTATTCTAAGAAGCATTCCTGATTTATTCTATGCTATCCTAATCAAGAGAAAACTATTCTAATAAGTGCAGCTAAACATGATATTACTTGCATAGAATTAATTCATATAAGCAAGGAATAAATCAATTTAACAATGTAATGATCCAGATACAAATAATTGTTTCACCAACTTATTATATTGTCATTGCACTTGGTATGAAAATGATGGCTACAATGGATATACAAAATATTAGTCTAGAAAATGTTCTTTGAACTAAAATCCATACATTCATAAAAATAAATATACATAAACAAAATAGTCTCATTCATACACATTTGTAAAAAAATCTCCAAAGGTGTCTCTTGTTCAAATTACCACACAGTAATAGTATTGTCCTAATACCATCCAAATCAAAAGCCATTTTTCATTGACAAAAATCTCTCTTATAATTATCAAGTGATTGTTTACATTCTTGAGACTCAATCATAAGTAAAGGGAAGTTTACAAAAAGCGACTCTTCACATTCCTATTCTTACTGAGATTACAAAATAGAGGAGATGAGACAAATGGAGCAGTTATAAAAATTTAGACCACCGTGAGCTCTTCTGCATTCACATCAGGTCCCGATATTCTTTCCAGACCAAATAATTTTCCATGATCTTCTTTAACTTTTATGACTACATCTTTTCAATATTCAATTCTCTGTCACAAACTTTGGTAGAAACTTATTGCTTCAATTATTGTTTTGTACATTTAATAAAGTTTTGGGTCATAATGATGAGCCTGATAGGTTTCAACATATGTTCTTCCAAGGATTATTTATTTACTTCAATTAAGTTTTCAATTTTCACTCTACTAATTTCCATGTGCTCTTGATCTTCAGATATTCTAAATTTGGCAAGTGTTGCTTCATCAATGGGGGGTATCAACTACATTTTGAACTCTTCGAGGAGATCATCTGAAGTATTCCATAGCCTTTTTCATACTTTGGTTGTTGTCTCTTGGATGTCATGAATATCTTTCAACGAAGACTTCCATGTATCAAAGAAGACTTGCTCTTTCATCTTTTCTTTTCTAGAATATGATGGAAATGTAGTTGGGGGATCCTTATATACTCCTTGCTAGTTGATAATTCTATCAAAGGCATCGTTTGCTTTTTGGTATCAGTGTTTTATTTTAGCTATTTGATCTTCCAATATTAGTCGATCATATCGGTTGTCCTGCATATGATTGAGAAGAAACAAACATTCCTTTTGTTCATATATAAGTTTCTCATTGAGTTATGTTGCCTCTTCCTTGATGATTTCCAAAGCAAGAGTATTTTCCTTGTTTTCTTCCAAAACATCTTCTAGCTTCTCCTTTTCCTATTCCAATCCCATGATCTGGTAGCTTTGTTTCTCAACAAACCATTTGGATTCAGCTAGCTTATTTTTCAAATGTGATGTTTCTTTAGCATGTTCCCGCTTGATTTGTTCCATTTCTTCACAGATATTTAGCTTTGTATATTCTATCTCTTTAATTGGGTGTCTCATTCTAACTGTGCTCTTTTATCAAATTCATCGTTCATTTCATTTTTCTGATTTTTCAATGCTCTGTTCAGTTCTTCTGTTTTGAGAGTATTAGTCATCTTGGTGGCTCTTTCAAATTCTGAAGTGAGATCATCTCTCACAACTTGCACATTTTTCTCAATTTATTCTTTATGTAGTTTGTCCTTCTGTTCAATAGTCTTTAGGAATTCTGTAGAAATGCCATCCTTTTTTTTTCCAACTCTGTCTCTAGCTCAGTGATCTTGTTCTGTGTTGCACTCAAGGTAGTGATAACCTCAAGGACAGATGAACCATTCAAGCCTGCAAATCCATGAAGCACAAAGGTTGCTTGTATGGCATTTTCTTTTGGGTCAGGCCCTTTCTTCCATTAAACAATTCTTCCTGTAGATGACCTAGGTTTAGCAGAATCTCCCCTTTTTATTTTTTTCAACCTTCTTTCAATGCTTTTAGTTTTTTCAACATAGTAATAGTCTCCAACAACTACTACAACACCCTCAAAACTAAGTATTTGTGAGGAAAAGGATGAATTACATGGGATAACAGTAAGAGGGGTGCATTCTTAAGTAGAAATGTTTACTTTCCCAAATTAGGAATTGATGGATCGCCCTGGGTCTCGCTCAAATATTTATGTTTTTTCCATTCCAATTGTTCAACTGCTATTTTTTTAGCTTCTTCTTCAACTGTTGCTCTTTCACTTTCTCTTATATGTGCCTTGGTTTCCTCGACTAGTCTTTTTGATTCTTCTTAGGTTTGTTTTCTATGATATTCTTTACCATCTTTCAATCTCTTTTGCTCCAATTCTTTTGACATTTTGACCTTCTTTTTCTCTTTGATGTTTAAGTTTTTTGATCCTATTGCAAAAGCCTTTGAAATTACTCTTGTGAAATATTCTTCATTTCTTCTTGCTCAGACTGCAGTTCTTCCCTGACAACATAATCAAGAAACTTTTGTAATACCTCTTCATAAAAAAAAACTCATTTGAACTTGTCTTATTCAAAATCAACCACATGTATTGTAGGATGAGTGAGACCTATAGATCTAACATGACTCAATGTGAGTTCATGTGGGTCATGTCCCTTCACCCTTCCAAGGCATTAACATAAATCCTGTAAGGCCTCTGCCTCTTTTCTAGCATGTTGTCCATTAAATAGACTATAGTTTCCTATGTGTATAGGAAACAAAGGCCAAACTTTCTTACTATTTCTCAAGAGAAGAGAAGTAACCCATGTTCGTATGGTCTAATAGGATATTTCTCTTATCAAAAGATGAACTGGGACAACGTTGTTGATTTTTCAATAAGCAAGGTTAAGCATGAATTTCATTCCATTTTTAGCATTTAAATTAACCATAACCAATAATGTTGCAGCAGCCAAGATCACAAGAAGAAACACCATGCACAAGAACACAAGAAGTATCCTAGGAAACCCTTCTCAACACGGGAAGAAAACCCAGCCAAATCCTTTGCTATATTCTTCAAGAGAAATACCTTCACCACCAAAAAAACCTAGCACACAAGAGGGTGCTTGCAAACCCTAAAAGACTAGCACCCAAGAGAGGTGTGCACTTTTCCCAAGAAGGTGTACTCTCTAAAATTTCCAAACTCACACAAAAGATATGATTCCTCAATGGGGAATTTACCTTTACTTATATTAGACTTGACCTGTCAACATAAGTGTTTATTGGCACAATAGGATCGACCTCTCTATTTGAAAATATAATTAATATTAACCAGATTAATTATCTTTTACATTAATTATCAATCACATTAAGGTGGGCTGACCTGTACCCTTTACATTACAATTAGGGTTACCGACAGGTCTGACTCTTGAACAATATAGTAAGGGATATTATACACCCACTAGTTCCCATCCACTAGGGGCACATTGATCCAGGTGGATATCGGGGGCCACCCACCTTTTCCAAAGGGCTCAAAACAGTTTTCTGGCCATTTTGGAAATTTACTATTTTTAGCAGGTTTTAACTTCCGGGGCCATTTTGAGGGCCTAAATGAAGTTTTTTCGAGATTGAGGTTCTCAAAGATATTCAAAGGCATGATTGAGCCCCCAAAATTAATCTCCTCGACAATACCTTTCCAACGAGCTATCACACGCCTAAAACGGAGATCGTATGCAAAAGTTACGACCCCGGGAAGTTGATGCACCAA
>JZKD02S1677049.1:117858-141487 GCA_000966675.3 Picea glauca | reverse complement strand
CTATGATACTCATGGCATTGATGTCATTGTCTTTGAACTTCTCCATAACTGCAACGTTCTGTGGTTCCTTCTCTTTTCCTTCTTCAAACTCTGGTTCTACAATCTTTCCTTTCACGATATCCAACACTTTATTCTTGGCAAGGATGAGACCAATCCTTGTCGTCCATGCTCTGAAGTTAGAAGCCCCTTCTAATTTGTTTTCTGACTTCATAGAGTAAGTCATGGTTGCTTTGACTTGGTCAACCCTAGATTTGACCAAAAACTCAAACTTGACGTCTTAGCTTGCTAAGAGTACCAGGAGATGCGCTAGGCTAGGGCGCACTAGTCTATCCAGGAATTAGGTCAATCTCTTCACTTCCTCAACGAGAGGGTTAGGGTTTTATTGCTGCAGCAGAAACTGGCTGCAACTGGAACTGCAACTGAGCAAATCCTCCCAATCTATCTTCCAGTGGTTAGACTATCTGAAGATAGTGTGGGCCCCTAACTTGTTAGAATATAATGGATGTGCTCGTTTAACCATAGACAATATAGCAATATTGTCACCCAACCATAGGCCGAAGCCACCCCCGAGCACCTTAACCTTGACAAAGAATCATTCTAGAAGCAACCCTAGACTGGATAGCCAAACAAAGGTGGCACACCTTTCTCCAAGGATAGTGCACCAAGCAAGAGTAACAAGAGTTGATTAGAGAGTCCAAATCATAACCAAGAGAGAGTCCAAGCCAAAACCAAAATCTGCTAGTTGCAACAGCTGCAACAGCAGTGTGCACAAGTGTTGCTTCCGCAGTTCTGAGAATACTGGCCAGAATGAAGACTGGCCTCCTGTATTTATACTATTTCTAGCAGATTGCCTGGGTCGACTTCTCATTCTGGGTGTTAATTCTTTAGTATATAACATTTTCTTTAGCCGACTTCTTCTCTTGGAGGCTAATAACCTAATACAAATCATTCTCTTGAGCCGACTTGTCTTCTAGGGTTATTAACCAATTAATTAGGGTTTCTTCTTGCTTCCCGGAATATTCTATTCTCGTCAGATTTACACGTGGAGGTAAATACCTTCTACAGCTACCATAATATCAACACCAAGTGGCCCCTAACCATCCCGAATGGTCTAGATCAGTGCCCAAATGGCTCAAATGAGTCTGGACTAATTGGATCATACAGTGATGAGGATAAAAAATATCTTGAAGATAAAAAGAATTGGAGATAAATCTCTGCTTCAACTCTTAGCTTCTCAATATAATATTCCTCACAACAGGATGTCAAAAATGTGAAGCTCATGTGCACAAATTACATTATACAATAATCACGGAATAAGCTTAAGCCAAAGCCCCTAAAAGTGACTATGACTCATCAAAGAGAATATTGGAAACAATGGATTCATCAAGGATCTCTTCCACTATGTATCTACAATGGATGTACTTTTTCAATCCCATTGACCTACTTATTGTGGTCATTTGTTGGACATTAATACAATTATTGTATCTTACCTTAGCTATCTCCACTTTAGTTTTCAAGGATAAAAAGAACTTTTATTACCCCCGAGAAAGTTTTGGGTTTTGAATCGCAGAAATGCACTTTCCAAAAGAAATTTGATCAGGACTTCAGTTACCTATCCTAAGTGAAATTTTCCTAACTCTTCTTCTCTTTTTAAATTGACTTCCACTTCTACCAAGATTTCTCCTTTGCTAAGAAGATCTCATCTCCTTGATTATTTGATTGCATCTATTCCTGATGCATTCTCTTATTCCCTCTCCATCCCATCATCTTCTTAAGGACAGCCTTCTCTCCCATTCAGAACCATATCTCTCCACTCCACCAGCTCAGACTCCCACTTTCTCTCAGTCACTCCATCTTTTGGCTCAAAATGAATTCCACTAAAAGATTGAAAAGTTCCATGAGAAGATCACACTACTTAGAGAAGAAGTTCAACACCTGAAGAAAAAAATAAAGGAGGCAACAGAAGACATGTTGGAGATGGCAATAAATGTGAAGAAGTGGATAGAAACTCATGAATCTCAAGAAGAAGCTATGAGGAGACTGTAAAAGAACGAACGGACCATAAATTAAGACATATGGGAGCTTAAAAAGAGAAAAACAAAAACAAAAATCTCTGGGAGGTCACCGGGGAAGAAATGATATACACAACTGGAAGATCAGTTTCAACAGTGCATCTAGAGATTCCAATCATGATGATGAGGATGGCAGTTGAAACTGGAAATCTCACCGTTTCTCAAACTTTGGCTTCTTGACCTGTGGACATATGTAATTGCCGTTAGTTATCCACCATATTTCTAAGCATTGAGTTTATTTGACCTTCTTAGCCGATTTTTGGATTTTCTCACTGTTCTGGAATTTCATTGTAGCTATAGAACTTCTTGCCTTAGTGGACAAAAAAGATAGTACGAGCTCTCATTCTTTATAAAGGAGCAGTCCCCTATACTTGCAAGTTTCTAAGGAGCTGGCCCCAATACTTGCAAGATGAGGTGGGGCGCAACTACATGTAAGGGTTCTGGCACTAAAAAGGAGCTGGCAACAGTAGGGATTGCAGCATTAGGACAGGGTGATTGTACAGGAAATACTCTTTGGCACCTCATAAAGGACCCAGCATAAGGTGGTTCAAAGACTCATTCAGAAAAGGCACTCCTCTACAAATAGTAATTTAGGCTATATTTTCAAGAAAAGAAAGTGCTGTATCTAGAATATATAATGGATTATAGATACCACTTTCTAGTGTGGTATCTATAATATATATACCAGAGCTTCCTAAGGAAGGTAAAATGTCTATCTATGTAATGGTTTTCACGAACTCCTTTTCCCCAAATGTTAATTGAAACTTTAGCTCTTGTTAAAAAGAAAAAAGAAACAAAATGTAGTAAGAGAGATAATAAGGTTAGTGCCTTGAATCTGCTTGTAATGATTATAGAGTAAACTAATACCATCATACAAGCTAGAGGCTGGCAAAATGCTGAGGGGACCTCCTTTGCTTATCATGAGCCTGTGAGAAAAGCTGACGCCTTTACTAAATACATCTAATTTGATACTGTACAAATCCCTACGCTCTGAACATACAATATCAGATCAAGCAAAGCTCAATGTAAACTACAGGTTAAAAGAATGGAAAGTGAAAAACTCGAGCTACCCAGAATGGGACATATCTCACAAAATGTTTTAGTTGTCTGATAGAACCTGTTTGTAAAATCATAAACTCCAGAAACAAGAAATTGTTCTAATAGTTGTGGAATTATATATAATATTGAAACTGTTATTTGTTCATAGTTGGATAAATTAGGTTCAAGAACATTCTTGGGGTCACAAATGTCATGCAGGAGGAGACGAAAGTATGTGTAAGTTCTATCTACACAAAAAGAATAGCTCCATGTAACAAATTCCAAAAAGCCTGAAAGAACTAATATCAGCAGAAAGACTGATCAAATTTAGTAAGGGTGGCAACTACTAATTCCTCTCCCACACATCAAAAGAAAACTTTTATCAGATTTTCAGAGAGTTTAGAACACCTCGAGAAGAAAATCATGTTTCTGCACAACTCCATTGAAAATGATACAAAGCAAATACAGATAGCGGATATAAAAACTCCTGTACAAAATTTATATGCCCATACTGCAGTCCCACTTAGTATCAAAATACATTTTGATACTCATTAAATAACATGAGAACATCATTTGATGATGTGCCTTGTGCTTTTGACAAATGCCAAAAGACTTTTCTACTATTAAAAATATTAGAAGATATATGAACGAGAAAAAATCATAATAATCTACTAAAACAACTACAAGAAACATCTGTAGCTATAAAGGAATACACAATAACGTTTGTAAATGTATATCTGTAATTGTATCACCTCTTAAATGTGCAATAAAATAACATAATTATGTCTTGGCAGGTGAACTACTGTAGACCTTTTCTGGACTAATGATTAATGTCCTATCTTATCAAAAATTAAAATATGACACTCCAAATTCACCATGCCCACTAATCTATGTCAATTAACTGAATATGCGACTATAACTCGAGAACACTGAAGTTGTGGTGCCAGTAGTTCATGTTAATTGGTTGAAAATGAGATTATAACCAAAGAACAATAAAATATTACTTTTGCAGGTAGAACAATAACAAATACTGAATATTGCATGTACCCCAAATTCAACATTAGATATTCTTTATCTTATTCACTATAACCTTATAAACAAGGTACCTGTTTTTGGAGATGGAAGAGTGCAAGAATCTCCTTTCGCAACTCCAAATGTTCTGTACAAACTGCTTTGGTGGGGACTTTTGGTTTGGCATGAACCTACAACAAAATAGAAAAAGGTGTATTGTCAACTTTATTTATCAGCAATGTGAAACAAGATAGTCATTTGAAACATGATCGATGATCCTCACCATCACTAAAAAGTTACAACATACTATTTTACTTGCAAAAGCTTCCACCCAGTTACAACAACACCCCATGCTTACCTAGGGCTTTGTTATCTCAAGGAATGGCAATTGACCAGAACAGTGACATCTGTGAAAAAATATTTTGCATTTAATTACATTTTTCATAGCTGCTCATATTTTATGCTTCAAACGGAGATTTAATCTACCAAACATTGTAAAATGCGTCAGACTTTTCTATTCAGTGGTCTCATTAATGAAGAGGATCTGCGTTCTACTAGAATGTAGTGTTTCAGTCTTCAACAGATTCTCTTTGTTCCCTCTTTAGGACTGAAGGGAAGCTTTTAAGTTTTAATTGAGAAGGGTTTGTCTTCATAGTCGGACCCTTGGGACTTTGACAAAGGGGAATGGTACTCTTGGAGAGATCTTTCCAAAAACTTTGTGAGTGTCCAACCCTAACTACCTTAGTTAACAGGATAGGTTGTTACTTAATGTATTGTGAATATCTCTATTGAAGAAGGCCCACTATGTCAATTAGAGTATGTGATCAATAAATGTAAGGTRGCCTCATTAAAGAAGGTCCACTAGTTAGTTGTTGTAGCCTCTTTAATGAATGCCCACTAGGTGGTTAGAGTTTTGATCAATCAGAAGCTATTTATAGTAGTAGAAGCCATGTAATTGGATGCCAAGTGATTAATATTGTATTGGATCTCTGCTCAATTGGAGGTTGTCCCATCGAAGAGGCAAGTGAACATTGCTTCCTATTCAAAATATTATTAAAGGTKTGCCTACTTATTTCTGTTTCATTAATTTGGTTCTATTTTATTTGTGTTTCTGCAGTTATATTTATGTCTATATGACTCTAAGTACTCTGTTTCAGCTAATGAACACCACAAGTGGTATCAAAGCTCTTTCCTGTGCCAGCAAACACCGTCATTCTAGAAATTTGGTTGCCCCCTCGAAGAGACAAGTGAACATTGTTTCCTATTCAGAATATCAATAAAGGTTTGCCTACTGTTGTTGTTTCATTACTTCCATAATCCATTCTACTTTATTTGCTCCACAGTTATATTTATGTCTATATGGCTCTGAATACTCTGTTTCAGGTTTTAAGGAACACCACAAGTGGTATCAGAGCTCTTTACTGCGTCAGCAAGTGCCCGCATTCTAAAAAAAAAATTAGGCTAGAGATGTGTTGCAGCATCTTTAAACACATAGATCTATCATTCAACGAGTAAAACTGTGGCTGGGGAAGCATACATGCAGAGAAATACAAGCAGTCACCTAGTTGGACACTCTTGTACACCTCTGTTGGTACCCCTTTGAGTAGTACCACATAAGACAGAACTTTTCTGTGGATTCGATCTTCCACGTCCCTTTAGGTATATTGGAAGCCCCCTAGGTGCACCTAAAGCCAAGATTACATAAACCTGTTAACTATATTGTTGCTATAGTACACTAAGAACAGCACTCGAGGAGATCACTCCTCGTACCTTGGAATCGGGTAGTACGGCTAGGGGTACAGTCTAGTCTCCTTGGCACCGTGACAGATTCGGCTGACAACTATTGTAAGAAACAAGTAGGTAATAGGTATATCAAAGAGGACTCTGACACTCCTCTGCCCTTAGGACCCTGCAAACCCTAGCCTCTACAAAACAGGCAGCTGAAAAAACAATTTTGTTGGAATACTAGAGAGAAATATGAAGCAGCATAGAAAGCAAATCAATATAAACAAAAGCCCGCAGAGGTGCTGTCTAGTGGCCAGCAGACGTATTGTTAAGGCATTCGTGCTGCTAAGCAGGTCACAAGTTCAAACCTCGTCTTGTCTGGAGGCCAAGCTTGCGGGTGGGGTGGTTCTCCCTAGGGGTTATAAGGCAACCGGCAGGGATTCGACCCCGTGTCATGCGGTAGCCAGATACCGCCATAGTTACCGATTCCCCTAGATACATTCAAACAAAAAAAAAATCAATATAAACAGAAAGATTAGCATCTGTGATAAAACAGAATTAGAATGACTATTTACAATAAAAACATGTGCAATGATGAGTTATGCTGCGTTATGGAGTGGTATGACTCTGAAGAAAAAGAAAAAGAAAGAAAGAAATTATATAAATGTCCACAAGTGACCAAAATATGTCAATGGGACTAGAAAGAATAACATTTGACAACAACGAGTGCCTACAGCACCTCCAAAATAGTCTAAAACCTAGGTTAACGAAAAAACGAAGAGTAGAAAATAAAATAACAAGGGTGTGAAGCCAAAAAGGGTTGGGAATAAATGCAAAAGGCTGAACCCAGTAGATAGTACATTACAAAGAAGCATCCTAGAAGCATTGCTGCAACATAAAAGGTCCTCCAGAAGGTAGCAACGATTAGGGATGCCAAGGAAGAGAAACACCCTGGTCAGAATCAGAATCAGAATAGAAGCCCTCATCCCTGTCCACTGTTAGTTTTTGGGGTAGCTTGGACAGGTACTTTTGCATTGGCGGTGCCTAGCATGTGGAAGTGTCCAAGCGACACTCTATAGATATCAACTTTATTGTTAAAGTGGCTTTTATTTAATGACTAAAGTGACTTTTTATAAAGTTGAGTAACTTAAGTGATTTAAGTTATCTCAACGAGAGATTAAGTCACAGCCATTGATTTCAAGAGATCAAGATCAGATCTTGAGTGTTGATCACTTTGGAGATAGGGTTTTGGTCATTAGGATATTATAAAAGCAGATCTAAGGAGAGTGAAAAGCACACAATGAGTGCATAAGAGCAAGAGAGAGTCGTGCTCATGTACTTGTGACTGAGTGGGCAGGGTTGAGGAAGTGTGCAAAGGAGCAGCAAGGAGATAGCAACCAAGTGGGCTAGGCTATTTCTGCATTGTAATTCCTCTGATGGGCCATTATCTTGGGACAGGAGCCCAAGATTTTATTTAATAAAATCAAACTCAGAACTGGTTTACCCGTAAGGGTTTTTCTAGGGGTGTTTATCCGAAATCTCTTGTGCAATGTGTGTTTAGTTTCTAGTTTATGCTTCCACTAATTTATTGTTGATAACCTAGTTGTGCAGTTAATTAATAAAACAATTTTATTTGGATTAATTGTCGAGTGCTAGGTTTGCAGGAATTCAACATGGTATCGGAGCTTGGTCTCTGAGGAAACCAGATTTGCCAAGAAATTTTGTAGTGCAGGAGTGATTTTTGCAGGCTACAGGTAATTTAAAAAAAAATGATGCGAAACATTTTATTCAGACGTCGTTGTATGAATGTACGGCCGTATGGACGGCGCAAGCTGCAGAGCAGCCGTACGAATTGACAGTTGCTTGAGCTGCAGAGAGAGAGAGAGAGAGAGAGAGAGAGAGCGAAAGAGAGTCGTTGGGATCAGGTTGTAGGCCACAGGAGAGGTCGCTTGTGCAAAGGTTGCAAAGCTTGTTGAGGTCGATCGGGCTGCAACAAGGAAGTAGACAGAGGTTGAGTCGTGCGAGGACTAGCAAAGGTAAATTGCAAGGGAAATCGAGCGTTGAGACAAAGTCGAGGGTGAAGATCCACAAGCATGGTCAAGCGGATCCGTTGAGCAAACGAAGTGGTCAGACTCGTTGGCAGATGAAAGGGGTCCACAGGAAGATGTGGTAGATGACGATGGGGGTTAGATGCGATGGCGGGGGTAAATCCACCGACGGAGAGACGACGTGTAGCAAAAGACAAGGATGCGTCGTGAGAACAGACAGCGAGGGCGATGTCTGCAACAGGTCATTGCGGAGGAAGGTCCCAGTGTAGGAGGGAGAGCGGAGCCTTTGTTGTGGAAGTTGGCACTCAGGTTGCAGGCACGGGAGGTGGGGAGGCGGACTGTTGCACGAGAGGTGGCTGGTGCGGAGGAGCATCTGCTGGATAGTCAGTGAATGAGGAGGTAGTGCGACGTGCAGGGGAGAAGGGGTGGTTTCTATAGTAGATCCGCCAACCAGTGTGGGCTAACCGCCAGAGCAGCTACCCGCCAGTTGTTGAGAATTGATGGGTGGTCGGGCCAGTTGCCAAGACAGGTTGCAGGTTACCAGCAAATAGCAAAGCCTCCCAGCAGGGGCCACAAGAGCCGAGCAGGTCCGAGCAGCCCCCGAGCAGCAAGTAGGAAACCTGGGCAGCTAGTTGAGATAGGCAGACAACACCCCAGAAAGGCTTCGGGCAACCTAGAAAATGACTTGGGGAGTAGCAGGAGGCTACAGGAAGCCTTGGGCAGGGGTCCGGGCAGCAGGCAGGAGGTCTAAGAAGTTAAATTTTGACTTTTTCATAAGGTTGTCGAGATGGCACCGTTGTCAATGGCTCATCTCGCCATATGACGGGAATGAGGTCGATGTTCCTTAGTGTTTCAGAGAAAGACTCAAACTGTTATGTGAAGAGTGGGATGCATACCATGCATGTAATGAAGAGGGTTGGATGTGTCACATTCCAGCTAGAGTCAAGAGTTCCTCTAGATGTGGCAGGAGTGATGTATGTCCCAAGGCTGAAGGTAAATTTTCTCTCAATATCATCCTTGGAGGACATGGGATATGCAGTTACATTCGAGGATGGACAGGTTCTCATACATTCAAAGGGAGCAGATACCCAGGATGCAACAGTAAGGCTTGGCATCAGGGAGGCTATGACGTACAGGGTGTTGGGATGACCTGTAGTGGGGTCCAAGTGGATCTTGGATCATAGATCAAATCAGAGTGTAGCGGAGGTAGCAGGAGGGTCTTCTAGTTCAGAGGGAGCAGTTATAGAAGCTGCAGATTTGATGGGGTCAGAGATTGATCTAGGAGGAGGTTCTTCCAGAAGTACCTTCCTCGCTAAGAGGGAGTGTTAGTTTTTGGGGTAGCTCGGACAGGTACTTCTGCATTGGCGGTGCCTAGCATGTGGAATTGTCCAAGCAACACTCTTTAGATATCAACTTTGTTGTTAAAGTCGCTTTTATTTAATGACTAAAGTGACTTTTTATAAAGTTAAGTGACTTGAGTGATTTAAGTCGTCTCAAGGAGAGATTAAGTCACAGTCGTTGATCTCAAGAGATCAAGATCAGATCTTGATCGTTGATCACTTTGGAGATAGGTTTTTAGTCCTTAGGAGATTATAAAAGCAAATCTAAGGAGAGTGAGAGGCACACAATGAGTGCATAGGAGCAAGAGGGAGTCTTGCTCATGTACTTGTGACTGAGTGGGTAGGGCTGAGGAAGTGTGCAAAGGGGCAACAAGGAGATAGCAGCCAAGTGGGCTAGGCTATTATTGCATTGTAATTCCTCTAATGGGCCATTATCCCAGGACGGGAGCCCAAGATTTTATTAATAAAATCAAACTCAAAATTGGTTTTCCTACAAGGGTTTTTCCAGGGGTGTTTACCCGAAATCTCTTGTGCAATGTGTGTTTGGTTTCTGGTTAATGCTTCCGCTAATTTATTGTTGATAACCTAGCTGTGTAGTTAATTAATAAAACAATTTTATTTGGATCAAGTGTTGAGCGCTAGATTTGCAGGAATTCAACATCCACCACCACAAAGTGCCAATGTTAAGCCTGATAATGTCCTCCGGAGAGTGGCCAGAGCTAAAAGAACCAAATGTGCTATCATGGGGGGAGATGTTGGGAATCCCTAGTTGTATTTCTCCTAACATCCAAGGCCGGCAAATCCCTTAGAGAGGAAGGAACCCAGTGCAGTCCCTTTATACTAGATGCAGGAAACAATAAATGGTGAAAAATCCTCATCAGAAAGAAACTTTAAATAGACAGGACTTCAACAAGTTAGTATGGGAGTGCAACAGGTTTTTAAAGACATGGGAATTCAACAGTTTAGAGTGGGAATGCAACAAGTTGGAGAGGGATCCTCCTAACTCTATGTAGAGTCAAAGGAACCTCCCCTTAATCTCATAGTATACCAGGCACCGAAAGAAAAGGTTTTCTTCCAACTCAATGTCCTATAGGTGACAAACCTAATAGACCATCTCATAGCTCGAAAAGTGTTAGTCAATCTCAACCCAGAGCTAATGTGAACAAACTCTAAATTAGAGTCAAGGAATCCTAAGGTTGTGCATCCAATGTTTACGAGTATACCCGAGTCTAATATTAAGGCCATCCCTCACTGCATTAGTGCTCAAAATGGAAATCCATCTTAGGACCGAAGTCTTTGGGAAGAGTTATCCAAGTGACATGTATGTACTTTCTGTAAATTTCATCTTTGATCACCATGTTCAACTCCTATTTGGAGTATAAGAGATGGCCAGGTGCATCAAAAGAATCAACAAAAGGGGGGAGGAAATCAATAGAAATGCCAACAAACTAGAGGAACAAAGAAGTCTCAAAGAACCAACAACGATGTTATCCAAGGAGGCTTATAGAAGAAAAGGCGATCTCGTCTAAGGAGAAAAGTGCTAAAGAGTAACGCTCTCATCCAAACACTAAGTCCCCTAGAGATAGTAACTTGTGGAACATTTCATTTGCAACAAATCATGTGTTGTAATAGGAGGATTTGAATTCTCTCAATCCTCGCCCAATCGTCTCTCAGTAAACTCGGTCCCCAAACCTTAGAGCCATAAAGGATAGTGGGTCTGACAATCATGTTTAAGTGGTGCATATTAGATGAGATATCTTGGAAGTTGCACTAAAAGCATTGCTTCTCAAGTTGGGCAAGAGAACCATTATACCATATCCTTTGCAATGTTGAGGTTAAAAAGCATGCCTCAAGCTAAAACATAGCCATGAGCATTGAGAATTGAATCCCCAAGTAAGTGTACATCGTGGTAAGCTTGATCTCCCTCCCTTGAAAGTAGAAGTGGTGGTCAACAAGAACACTCATAGGGACAATGAAGATCATGACCTTAGTTTTACTACAGATGACCATTAGCTATCAAAGATCACAAAAATTGAAGAGTGCATCAATCTACCTCTAAAGCCACTCAAGTAATGAGGCTAACAAGATCATGTCGACGACGAAGAGAAATGGGGAGATAAAAACATGAAGATAGTCATCACCTTCCTGTATGTGATCCCTAAGAAAGGATCCCAACTCATCAAAATAGATCCCAAACACTGTCCATGAGAGAGAAAGCAACCATGTTTGACACATGTGGTACTCCTAATCAAATCTAATCGACCATGGGCCATGCAAAGACAATCAAAGACCGACTCACATTGTCTCTTGATAGCAAGCAAAAGGGTGTCTAAGATGTGAATGTCGGGCACACTCTAGAATAAAGCCTCCCTCAAAACATAGTCAAATGCCTCTTTAAACTTTAAAGTCTACAAAGCAAAAAAGACCTTCAAAGAGCAATGACATGCCTCCTCAATGATGGCCCAAAGAGCGAAAATGCGGTCAATGGTCTGGTACTCCTAACAGAAACCTGCTATCCTTTGGCTCTGAGGTTCCTCCTCTTAAGTTGGTCTGAAACCCACCTATGAAGCACTATCATGTAGAGCTTGGCAAAAATGTGTCTAATCATGATAGTCCTATACTTATTAGAGTCTGATGTATCCCTGATTTGAAGATGGAGTAGATGATGTGGTGAGACCAAGAGGGAGGAAACCTGAACGATCAACACGATTAAACAGAACAGCAATGAAACATTTTAAAGAGTTCATGTTTTAGGAGCTCTGCCTGAAGGCCTTCTTCATCTGCAACCTTGATCCTGTTGATAACCCTGAAGCTCTCCTGATGTCTCCTATGGAGAATAAATAATAGGAAGAGGAGGCAGAAGGAGATGTGGACTGGCAGCTTCCCAGGGGCATTGGAAAGAGAGGTTGTATGAGCGCCAAAAATGATGATGAATGTGAGGTGGAAGGGAAACATGCTTAGAAAGGAGGGTGCACCAAAAGGCTTTAGGAGAATGGTGGAGGGATTCAAGAAGCTTGCATCTCCTTGTAGAGAGAGTTGTTTTTCTTGCGACCAAGGAGAACATTTAGAGGAGTCCAGGGATGATACCACTTCCGAGGTAAACCAGGCTTGACTGCGAAGTTCCCCCTGGCTAATGAGTTCAAGATGAGATTGCAAGGTAGCTAGGAGGAACCTCCAACAATATCCATGAGGTCCTGAGCAACTTTGTCACTCTATTCCCAATGAAATATTTCTTGGTCATTCATTGGACATTAATAAAATTATCTTATCTTTATCTAAGTGCAGCTATTGACTGTGCAAGACTCCTTAGACAAACTGAAGTTCAAAGATTCATCTGTTCAAAGAAAACAGTGGATGATGCACTAGGCAACACTACGCAACCAGAGAACAGAAACCAATATAAGATGTCAAGTTGGTGGGCATCATAACTTCTTCGAAGCTCCCTCTGTGGTTGGGTGAGGCAGAAAAACACATTAGAAACAGACTTGATCATGATCATAGAGTGGACACCAACAATCAAGGAAGTACCATAACAGATCTGATCAGCTTATTAACTGTTCTGGTTCAAATCCTTTTGTTATTTTGGGTGGACTCAGAGCTTTAGCTCTTTCATAATTTTTGTATAAAACAGAAATCTAGAATCAATATAAAGCCATTGTATCTTTTGGAATACCTCAACTCTAATCATAGGAAAATACTATTGTACTGTTTGTAAAGTCAAGACCGTGTTTGACTGTACCGATAAGATAATTTTATTGATGTGTCCAAGAATGACCAAAAGAGTAGGTCAATGAGACTCAAAAGCACAACCAGTAACAACATACTGTAAGAGTGCCTAGGCTACTCCTGAAAACTAGAAGAATAAAGATAAAGATACCAACGAGAACAAAAAAATAAGTAAATAACAAAAAGAGAAGAAACTACTCATCATGATGTATAAATGTAGAAGTAGAGAAGGAAGAAGCATCTGCTGCCACATCAACCACTGTGGAAGTAGAGGAGGAAGAGGAAGCATCTTTTTCTGCATCAACCACTATGAAGGTGCCTGTGCACTACCTGATAATGGCATTGAGGATCCGGCACCTACCCAGGGTTGAGGAGGCTTGGCAAGGTGATCCTAGGTGGGTCTTTCTGACTGTACAAACAACTTATGTATCTTTGTATAAACTACTGAGGTGCTCTGATCAATATAACTCTCAAAATTAAGACATTACAGTTTCAATAAAATAAAAAAACTCAAGCCTCACCAAATGCTATAACAAGTATTGAATATGAACCTATAAACAGAAAGCCTGAACCAAAACATCACCACTATTATAGGTTAAAAGTCAAATTGTGTACTTTGAAATTTAGTAATCAGAAGTGAACAGAACACATCAGACATTGTTCCCTTTGAACTTTGAAGCAAGCAGCTAGAGGTTGAGCAGATACATGAAATTGCTGATATCAGTAACCAACTCTAAAGCAGACAAGCAACGAGTCCTTTTCTAACATTGTTAGCTATTATAAAATTCAAACAAAGCAAATAAACATTAGCCTAGAAATAAAGCTAATATCAGTTTCTGTCCCAGCAAAGATACAATTAGAATACCAATAAGGCACAAGATTCCCCAGATATTGCAAAAGAGAATAGCAAAGGACTGTCTTATCATCCAGATTCTCTGACAGCATCGTTCAATTACTAATATGCAGAAACTAATACTAGCAAATCAAAAGATGGGAAGCAGACTCTCTTCCCTCTTTTAATGGAAACAAACTAAGGATTTCAATCTGATTTTATTACCAGCCTCATGATGACATGAACTGCTAGCCACTACAACCCCAATTAAATATTTCTCATCAATTAGCGGCAAATGCAGGAAATATCAAAAATAGGCATGGAAAAGAATTCCATTTTCCGTGATTTGGAAACAGAAGCGTACCCCAAGATCTTGGAGTGTCTGATCAATACGCTTGATTGTCCTTACACCAGATGATGAGACTGTTCCTTGAACCAGCTGTCCCAAAAGATTTGTTCTTAAATAGACACGAAACTGAGAAAAAAATAATAAATGTCAGTTACAAAAGAAAGAAGCCAAAATCCTACATTTGCTAGTAATCTGCAAAACTAACTTATATTGTTTTAACCCAACAACCTTTGCATGACAGATAACAGAAAAGTGTAGAACAGTCTGAACTACATTCTAATACTAAAATTGAAACCAAGAAAAACAAAATATGTTGTTTCTTATGAAAATTCACAAACATGAGGACATGAGACAAAAGTAGAAGGAAAAACAGAAACACAAACCAGGAGCCAGACATAGCCATTGAATCAAAGTTATTTTGCATATTCCAAACAGAACTACTCATTCTACTAAATGTTAATTGACCATTAAAATTTAAAACTAGACAATATTTGCAGTAACAATATCCATATATACCAGTAATGGGGTGAACATGTGCATAGATCAATTCTCTTCAAAAGTTTAAACACAATATTGCTAAAACCCCTCAAAACAGAAGAACTGACAAAAAAACAAGTGAATATCATTCTTTAAAACCAGCCAAACAACATCATTTTCACTTCACCACAGGTTGGATAAACCAATGGCAGCTTCTTATGTTGCACCCAAACTAGAAATTCCAACAAACATATCTTATATGAAAAGATGAGTTTTTCTTAGTTGGAAAAAACTATAAACTTTTAGTAGCATTTGAAGATGTGAAATGTGTTTGAGAATGAGACATACTTAACACATGTAATAAGCCCTTTTATCCACTAAATTTAGCTGAAAAAACAAGCTTGCGGACATATTCAAGATATAACAAGATATTAAAATAATAAATTTCCGAGGACTTGATACTGCAGATGATCCTATTGTACAAGATTGTTGACCTTGTTGATTGACAGCAACAGAGAAAATTGCAGATATTGATGAGCCAGAAATTGAGGCTATGATACTAGCTTTACGGTTTACCACATGAAATTATGCCAGTCAATTAACAGGTAATAGAGGGATAGCAGGTTGGGCAGATAAATTGTTTTCATCGGCGTGGTCGTTTGGAAAAACACAGAAGAAAGCCCATGGTAATATGCAAATTCCAGCTGGGAATACAGAAAAGTGGCTGTCATGGCATTGAAGTTCCATGTTCCAAGCTTGTGGGTAGTCGCCCAAGAAAGGCTAGATGAGGCAGCATAAGCACAATAATGGCTCCATAAGCCATGCAAATTCAATGAAACTCAACTTCCTGCAGTCCTAGCCCAGGACAAAAATGAGAAACTCCAAAAAGCTAAGCATGATCAGAACATTGGGAACCCAGAATTGTAAAAGGGAGAATCATTGTTATTATATGACAGTAAATTCAGACACATCCCAGGAAACTGAAGATTAACAGGATGACTGCATTAGATTGAAGAGATCCACAAGGATGGGCAGTCTAGTTGTTAAAGTTGTAAGGATGAATATTTACATGTAAAAAAATTAACAATAGTCTATTTCTAATAAATTTAGGAGCCAAAGTGACAGCACAGCATGCTTGTGAGATCAAAAGTCAATGGCTCCCATAGTCAACAATCTTCTTCGCCTTGTATCTTTGTGAAGATGCGATGGAATTGGTGTATGTTTCATAACTTCAGGATTGGTAGTTACAGGCCACAAGGGGGCAAGACATTCTTTTCCTACAGTATAACTGAGTTTTTCCTTCAAAATCAGAATAGCAGGATGGAGATGGTAATGCCAGTGGCTTCAGGAGTTCATTTGTTATTGTTCACATAATTAGCGTTATGTTAGAATAGAAGCAACATTGCTGCTCTGTTGTGGAGAGTAATGACTCTATTGAAATATTGGCGACCATACATTAATTTGAAGTTTTAATCAATCATCTTTTGAACAGGTATTTGATTGATAGATGTTCCTTTTTAGCAGCTGTTAGCATTGAGAGGGATTGGATTATTTTTATTGTTCAAACTATTACTAATAAATATCTCTGTTATGAGGTTTCAGATTTCAGACTTATATCCCTGCCAAATAGGCAAAGAAATCAATGTTATATATAAAAATTAAAATGCTTTAACCGATTTTAATGAAAAAAATAGTGGTTTTTGTACCAAAAAACCAGGTGGAAACTTTTTGTTTGTGATCATGTGACTGGTTTAACTTCTCAAAAATTTAAACATATTAGCAGGGCATCACTAGATGGATTTCCAGGAATAAAAACGAAGAGCACCAAATGTCCACTTTTCTTCCATACACACTCGGAATTCTTATTAAGCTATACAGAACAGGAGATTAAATGATGAATAGTACCATTCGAACTCCAGCTGGTGTCGAAACTCCAACTGTGCTTGGTATTGGAGGTCCGGCCACATGAACAGGAGGCTGAGGAATGGCTGATGGAGATGCAGAACCAGCCGGAGTTGGAGTCTTTTCAATTTCCACATTCGAAGCTGCAGTCGTTGGCCCAGTCGTAGGCATTTCTGTTTCATCTCCATTCTGCCATGCATTTCCATCATGATAAGTTTGAATCAATCAAAGGAATCACCATGGTAAAGATATATCATACCATCCTTTGCACTGAGATGAGTTGCATTCATAATGTCCTTTTATATTGAAGAAACGCTTGATAACAAACTATGACAATATCTATTATGAACAACAGCAAAAACAGAAAAGTATTGCACTACTCTCCCATATGTATCTTATCAATGAGATTAAAAATAAAAGCAAAAGTTGTACATATTTTATAAAGCAGCACCGATAAAACCACAAAAGAAAAATCCATGTCAAGATCCTAAATGATCAATAACATCCATTGTTGATGAGTTACATGTCACCCTGAAATGATGTGTTTACTCATAATCCATTAATGACCAGAATGAAGATGAAGTCCAAATTCAGAAGTAGGACCATGTATGCAGCCAGGTATCTTTACCTTTGCACTCAACCGTGCTTCAGTAATACGTTTCGCCTCAGCTAAGACCTGAAACAATCACATTTCAATATTAAACTGAAAAAATAAATTCTTAGGCGCTGACTTTTAACTTAATTACTCAATAGATAAATGGAATTTTCCACAACATAATACAATATATACACCCAAGTTACAGAAATCTAATTGCAACAAATACTGAAATAAGAACCTCTGCATCCTCACGCTCCTGCTGCCTTGACTGAGAAAGAATTGCAGCCAATGCCCGTTTTCGTTCAACCTCGTGTATGATGTTATATGGATCCTGCACAGGAAAGGAAATTTGAAGACAAGAAGAGGCTAATAACAATTAAGAATAAGGAAATTTATTTTAAGATGCCCCTTTTGAATGTATTGAGGCCTTCAAAAACATCACATGATCAATGATAGAACTATAACAATAATCAGTTTTGTAGATAACAATAAATCTAATTGGGGGTTTCCAGAAATTATAAATTCACCTTAACAAGAGGGTGGTCTGCAACTTCCTCAGGAGATGGAGCTTTGGCCAACAAGATTGCTCTAACAGCTGCAAAAAGAAAAAATAGTAATAAGATTTTGACATTCTGCAAGTTTGACCATTTTGTGTTAAATTTGTCTTAGAGGTGACCTGGTACCCTTGGGAAATATCTACAAAGTGATAAAAGGAGAATTAACATACCTGAATAGTAACGATTCTTGAGTTCCTCTACACTCCGCGATGGAGTAAATCTATCCGAAATTATAATAAATCGAAGATCAAACTGTTCACATAAGTCAAAGAGCTGGTCTGTCTCTTCCCGAGTCCAATTCTAACAAAAGATAAGCAATAGGAAAAACACATTGTGTTATCATCATCTCACTGCCATGTAACAAATTCAATTTCAGTTCCACAAACACTCATTCCAATGACTAATATTTTGCTCAAAAACCCTCAATTGCTTTTCTCTAACAATGCAAGTTACTATTAATAGAGGAGCATAATACCTCTTAAGATCCAATGCAAAGAGTCGGCAACATAAACAGAAGCAACTTAAAGTCATAGCATGGGTGAAACATTGGAATCTACAAGGAAGCTTAAACACTGCTTCATGAAGAAACACTCTATGGGAAAAATAGGCAAGCACTCAAAATAATAAAACCATTAAAATGAAAGCGTACATACAAAGGATGAAATCTAACAAAGGGAATCAGAGAAAAAACAAAGTAAATAGAAATTAAAAACTTTGATTTCTAGAATCCTGGGTCAGCCATTTCCACTCCAGTAAAAGAATGCAAAAATAATGCTTTCTCTGATTTTATTTACTTATATCCTAAACATTCAATTGAAAGACAAAAGAATACTACAGGTCTGAAAAAGAGAAAGATCGAATTCCCATTCACAATGCTTTTAAAAAGCTAAAAAGACAATGGCAAAGGGGAACCCAGGAACACCTGGGTGAAACAAATGATCAGAAAAAAATTGGCAGGTGATGTGAACTTATTGGTTAGGCTTGGAGAGACTCCCTGCAATGAGCTTGAAATCCAAAAGATGATGCTGAGCCTCAGAGTAGTCCTCGGTGCAGGAAATCAGGTTATTGATTGAGGGAGGTTAACTCAATTACTAAGATCATGCAAGGCAATGGCAAGCAGACAAATAAGCTTTCCAACTGAAAGTGAAAGCGATAGTTCTTAATAAGAAACTTTAATCACTTTGATTTCCAGCATGTGAAGAGAAGCAGGAATAGACTACCAGATATGTTAGCACATACTGGGGCTCTCAAAGAAAAAGATGGAAAAGGGATTGAAGACTCAAATGAGGTCATGAAGGAAAATAATTTTTTGGTATTCTCGGATCATAATGACAAAAATTATAGATAGTAATGGAAAATTATGATCAAGGTTGTTGAGTTTTAAGACATCGTTTGAGGGAGACCTACCATTAGGTGTTATCTTTCAGGTTACTCTGAAAGTGTTTACACCATGTTCAGGGGTGCTTCATGAGATTTGAGGTACATGGTGTATGTTCAGGCCCCGGATGGTCTGAGATGGAATAGCACATGGGAGATGGTACATAATGGATTTGCACATTGAAGATATCTTGATCAATGGTTGCTTGACCTCAGTTAGGTGCTTGCTTGGCATTCTTCCTTAGGGCGTTGGAGTTCTCTTGACAGCTCGGTTGATGTCGTTCATTATGGCCACGTGGAGGGGTTCACTTGCCTGGTGAACACCCTGCTTAGGAGGAGGAGTGTTGTGCATCTTGGAGGAGGGCATCATGCCCTAGATAGAATCAAGTAGTTTTGATTCCTAGATGGAGGCTTGGAGTTGGCTCGGAGATGCCTAGGCTGCAATAGTGTTCATGTATGGACCCAATGGAGTACATGGCTTAGGAGAAGCGATGGAGTTTGTGTGGACTTGTAATGGAGAGGTGTGAGCACAAGTTGCGTAGCTACATCATTTTGGAGCCCTTATTGTGTACAACATCACCTTGGAGCATGATTTGTGTACCCTTGGAGTGGAGCGCTTCACTTGTGTTGGCATACATAAGTTTTGTAGGTTGCTTCTAAGGGTTTGGGCCCACATTGTATTGTTGGCCTCCCTTACCTCCCATATATATAGAGGAAGGAAAGAGCCTCTCTCATTCCTTTCATTCACTCATCATTATATTTCACTTGTGTAGAGATGTGATCTTGAGGAGTGTGCACTAGTCACCTTCTCTCTTGACTCTTCATTTGGTCTCTCTCTCTCTCTCTCTCTCTCTCTCTCTCAATTGCTAGGGTTTCATAATCTTCTTGGAGCATCTTGAAATCTCAGGTTAGGGTTTCATCCCTTGGAGGTTTGAGATTAGGGTTTTGAGATGAAACCCTAGGTGTATTTAGTGAAGAAGAAAAAGATAAGTGGACATCTTGTCTTGGAGGACTTATTTGAGTGATTCATGCATGTTGGAGCTCCTTGGTTGAGCTAGGATTTTGGAGAGCTAGTGGATTGACCATTGTACTAGCCTTGTGATAAGGCTATGGTATGTACAACTACTTCATCTTGTGTATATTAATGAAGTTTTCAACTGTCCACAACTTGTGTAAATTGTAGATTTGATTTGCAGACGTATATGCTCTTCTTGAATTGTATTTACAGCCATATATGTTGAGCTGATTTGACACAAGTAAAGGACAATTTTGTTGAGTGATTTGACATCATAATTGAAGTGAAGGGCTGTTTTACTGCTGTAAAATTGAGTTTTCAGATCTGATTTATGCATGATAAGATTTCCCTAGAGGGCTGAAACTTATCAAGTCACTTTGGCATCTTTTCTCCTTGTATTTCCTAGAAGATTGGGTAGTTAAGGTTTGAAATATCGTTCACTTTCCGCTGCTGTTTTATTCTATATTTCATAACAGCTCTAAGGCTGAAAATTCACAGGGTTAAGATCTGGGAAACCTCTAGTCGAAGAGGTGAAATATCTGTTTCACATTAAACTATTAAAGTACAGGAATTTCTACATTAGGAAAGTTATGGTATGGATGGAGAAAATGTATGACACTCAAAAATTTCTTGTAAATTGATATAAGAAGTTATAGAGCCATCCCATTGGGACAGAAGATGGCAATGAAGTCAAAGCTGTGATCTTGCAGAAATGAGTAGAAGTTGGTAAGCAGATGAGTGGATCTGCGAGTCACCCGTAATTTAGAAGATAACATGAGTGGTGACCATTAAAGCAAAAACAGTACCAGCGTGTGTTGGGCAAGGAGAAACTTAACTCCGATGATAAGGGAAATCTTATTGGATCGAGATAGTCATCTAGCAGAAAGAGGAAGGAAAAGGAAATCAACTTGGAGTGGGCCCTCGAAGGGTATATGCAATGAAAAGAAATAAGCATGGATATGGTGGAATGGACATGTTGGGGTATCAACACTCCAATATTAAGTTGAATTGTAATAAAGTCATGTTATTATTAATGACTTTAATAAAGAAGTATTAGCTATAATTAATCATTGGGTAATAAAGTAGTTAGGTCAATTAGGTAGCACAAGTACATAATGTATTTAAGGAGACATAGCTCATTGTATCAAAATGAATCCATCAATAATAATATATCATATTCCCCATCTCATGTGTATCTGGTATATTAATTTTTCAACGCAGTATCAGAGCAATTGTACATCTAACCCTAGAGTCTAAGTTCAAGTGACTTTCAATTCAAATTAAAAAAGGGGGTTTGAGAAGAGAAAAAGGTTCAAGAAGGTATATAAACTATATTTGATTGAAGATCAAATCAGTTTTTTTAGTTTCTCAAAGTTACTCGAGGAAACTAAAAATTTCAAAAATATAAATGAAGTTACAAACTTTAGAATTCTTATTTCACAATCTGTGAATAATTCAAGAGCCATCATTCCAAGAAACATGTTGGAATACATATGGACCCACAATTGAGAATACATGCAGAGGTACGATATGTGCCTAAGATAACCCAGACCGCAGTGTTTAAACTTTAAAGAAGATATCAACACACAAAGGAATAATCCCAACCACAGCTAGGGCAAAGAATATATGAAAAGGGATGACGTGTAACAGGAATAGATCATGCAACCAGGAGGCCACACAAACAGTCATGACCCAAATCCACTGACAGAAGAATCTAAATGCAGAACATGTGAACATCATGCAGTGAAAATGCATGAATCACAATAATCAATGAAAACCAGTGTTATCAACATTGTGTCAACAAAAATATCACCGAGGGTCTGAAAAAGAAGATATCGGCAACATAAGGGAAAATATCGGAAAATGTCGGCAAAATTAAAAATATTCAAAAATATTCATTTTTTTCAATTTTTTAAACATGTAAAGCAACAACAACATCAAATAAATGCATTGCCACATAAATATGAAAAGAGAACTGATGTGTAAGATGTCTAGTAAACTGTAATACATCACACACCAACACCGACTCGTGTCCTGGCTAGTGTTATCAGAACCAGACCGGTCATCGAATCAGTCAACCCCAAAAATGTGAACTGGACCGGAACCGGAAAAAAACCAGACCAAAAAACCGGTTGACCAAAAAATATATAAAATATTCAAATTTTGAAAAAAAACATATATATTCATGTGCACAACTACCTGATGTATGCATAACAAGGAGATGTATCTCATCGTATCAAATTGACTCCATTAATAATGGTACATCGTATTCAACATCTTGTGTATATTTAGTATATTCACTTTTTAACAGGATGAAGGATTTGAACACTGAGATCTGAAGGATTCAAGAAAGGAGAAAAGTTGCTTTTTCCAGGAAAGACAAGGGTATGATGACTTCAGAAGGTTTGATTACAACCCCAAAGGCATCAAGGACTTGGAAGAATGTCTACATCATAGATTTGGAGCTAAGAATGTCTACATCATAGCTTTGGAGCTAAGAATGGATGCCCATGATGTAGGATTTCAGATCAATGCATATACAATAACAGACAAAGATAATATGGAGATAATAATAAATGTCACTTATATTAATGACCGGCTTTACAACTATTACATCTAGACAAGCCTGAGGTAGGCTACCCAACATACAAGTACCACTCCCTTATCTATATTATCTCTTAATACATCATTTATAGCACCCTATGTTGTTTATGGTGGTTTAACTACCTAACCCCTAGCCTCCACATTTTAAAATTACATTGGTCACATGTCACTAACATATGAAGTGGCAATATTATACTTAAATATTTTTGTGTTATATTCTAACACACCCCCTTAACACAAATTCCAAAACTTTTACAATTTAAATCTTTAACAAAGGAGAAACATAACTCAAAATTACAAAATCTCAAAACCGCATATGAATCCACCAAGGCATCAGGGCAACCAGTTGTGATGCCCACTGGCTCCCTAGGTAGGGAACCTAGTTACAAGTCATTTCTACAGAAAAAAACTGCTTCTCAAAAACCCATCATTGGTTCTCCATCAGATTGCCATCACCCTCATACTAAAGGTAGAACCCTTCTCTCTGTTGTTCATTAGATGTTAAAATTTCACCTCATAACAGTAGCTCTGAACTCATTGAACTTAAACCATACCTTTGAATTTGAAAACGTCTAAAACACCTATCAAAACTTCAGATCTTCATAAACCAAAAACCTTGTACAGAAGATTCTAGAGTGTAGACACCACATATCAAGAGGTTAGATCATTATAGCAACAAACAACTAAGAGATCAAGAAAAGAGAAATCCAAAATTTAGATCTGAATACTAAATCAGCTCAGCACTAACCCAACTGTAAATAGAAATTAGATCTGGAAAAATCAGATCAGCATACTCAATATGCACCAAAAATCGCATATCCTTCTATTACACCAGACAAGAAGATGTAATGATCCCAAGCCATTATGCAAGGATCATCACGGTTTTGGTGTCTTTTTAAAACTTTTTCTGGTTGTGGTATTTCGTCAAACAGTTTGCTGATCTATTTGTTTAGATGTG
>JZKD02S1677049.1:11449-22068 GCA_000966675.3 Picea glauca | reverse complement strand
GAAAGTTACTTGACTGTTTGCTGTCCTAAAACAGCAGCAAAGGACAGTCTTGGAGATTGAAACTTAGAGCCAAATTTCAGGTCAAGGACAGACCTGTTTTGGCAGCCTCATAGTAACCTCGAATTTCCACAGTATGGACCTCAAATTCATCAACGAGAAAACCAAGAGATATAATAGAAACCTGACCAAGGACTTATTCATTTTGGCATGGAGTTTATGTTGTTGCAACAAATCAAATACAATGCGAACACACTCTAAGTGTGCTTCCCATGTTCTATTGTAAATCGGGATGTTGTCAAGGTACACAATGCCAATTGTCCCAAGGTGAGGCTCGAAATGTTATTGTTGATGTACATGAAGATGGTCAGTGTGTTTGTTAAGCCAAAAGGCATGAACACCCACTTGTAGAGCCCAATCTCTATGTTGAAGGTAATCTTCCAAACATTGGATGGCTCCATGCAAACCTAGTGATAATTGGAGGCCGAGGCAGTTTTTGTGAAATACTTAATCAAGGAGATTATCAATCCTGTAAAGTGCATAACGACTCTTGAACGCTATCTTGTTCAAGGCCTTGTAATTTGTACACAACCTCCATTCCTCCTCTTTCTTAGGAACTATGAGTGTTGGCAAACCACATGGAGAGGTGTTAGGCTTAATCTTGCCTTCTTACCGTTGCTTGATCTATGTTTCTATTTCCGCTTATGCTACTTATGTGGAGCTAGGGCCTCACACCTCGTATGGTTTGCCTAGCTCTTGTGCTTCTCTTTCTTTTATTGTCATTTATATCTCTTGTATTTTGATAATATTTTAGCTCTAGGAGTGTTCTAGACACTCTTACTGTTTATGAGCCACTGATATCTCTAGTCCCACTGACCTATCACTTGGTCATTTGTGGACACTAAAATGTCCCACTGACCTATCACTTGGTCATTTGTGGACACTAAAATTATCTTATCTTATCTTATTCCTCCCAGAGGTGTGGTTCAATGTGGAGGCTGGTTTGGCAATGAAGAACCTAGAATCAAATCAATAGAGTTTTGAACAGCTTGAAAGGATGGGAACACCTTGGGTTCTTCAACGACATCACTATAGGAGTTTACAAGGCATTGAATGTCTGATCAAGTTTAACTTTGTTGCTTGATTTGTCGAATCATACAAAGAGCCATGAACTTGTTCAAGTTAACTCCTTTCACAACCTACCTACTAGAAAGCAAAGGATTGACAGAAGAGGATGAAAGTTTGTAATATGCAGTTGCTAAGTCTTGTGGAAACCGTCATATATTGCTCTCCAATCAAATGAATAGAAGGGGGCAAGAATCATGTCACCACAATCAAGTGGGGTGACGTCATATTTAAAAATGTCCCAAAAAGGCTCTATGGCAAAGAGGATTGAACACCTACGTGCAACCAATGTCAATTGCCATGCATCTTTGACCCATCCAAGCTTATACGGCATGGGATGAGTTGAGGTTTGTAGTCTAAGGTCATCCACCAATCATTGGGAGATACAATATTTCTAGATGCCATTGTCTATGATCAGCTGTGCCAGCTTGTGATTGATTTAGCAATTCTAAGTAAAGAGTTCTTCCCTATTGCTAGTGGAATAGCCTTTGGCCATAAGGACCAATTGAGGGTTGGAGGAGCTAGGATTGCTTGCATAAATTTCAAAATCCCACCATGTCCTATTGTTGTTCAGATCTTTCCTTCTTAGCCTGCAATGTTCAATCTTTTCTCTTCCCATTGCCAGTAAAAGAGGTGTTACTAGTTGTCTTTTTGTTTTGACCATTATTGTTTGGAAAGATCTTAGTGGTTGAGGAAAAAGGGAAAGAAAAACAAAACGTTATGAAACCCTTTTGAGATGACTATGAAAATGGCTGAGTGGCTTAGAGGGTCCTTTGTGTAATTTGACTTCAATTTGTTAGGCAAGTTGAAAAGCATGTTCTAAGGAGGTAATATGGAAGAGCTCTTAGTTATTTTCCGAGATTAGGAAACAAACCAGAAATAAACTTGATTTTGAGAGTCTCTTCAAGATCTTGTGCATCTCACTTGATGGAGAAACAATTAATTAATCGATGTTTTGCTGGACAATCTGGCCAAATAATTGTCACAGATGAAATCAACAAACAAACATGGCATCCTTGTACCAAAATGGGTAAAAACGTTTCTGAATAGCAGCTTGAAATCATATCACTGGTGAATAGTTTGTTGGTTTGAGCGAGCAATTGAACATGACATTGCCACTATGTAAGTGCTTGTTCCTCCGTAAGCACTTCAGCTATAATTATCCTTTGGGGTCCAGTCATATTTGGTTGGGTCTTGACATAAGCTTTGAGACTTCTGAAATAAGAATCCAAGATGCCATTGTTGAAAAACCCATCAAAATGAGAGGTTGTGATCTCTTGGTCTCCAGCTTGAAAGTTGGTTGTGGGCAATGGAAATGGTCCAAGCACCTGTATTGATGCTGTTGTGTGGCCATCATCTGTTGGAAGTTGGAACATTGTCTTCATGGTTTGTATCGTTATTGCTTGGAACTCAATTTGTCGTCACCTCTGCTCTGCAACTTGTTCAGCCGGGAACTCATTGTATTGAAGTTGGTGCTATTGAAAATGATCAACCAGGAGCGGGACAATTCTAATTTCCCAAAAAGATTCTAGTTTCTTTGGACCATGTCATGAAGCTGTGGAGAACAATTTTGCTGGCCTGTGGGAGAGATAAGTGGGAAACTAGCAAGATTTTGCAGATTCGAGGTCTGGTGGAAAAAATCGCAAATAGCACAAATATTTTGCATGTCTTGACAATTTCCAAGCAGAATCCATGAAAAACAAAGGCAAATTCAGTGGATGTCTCAAAAAAAAACAGAATTAGAAGAATAACTCGCAACATCAAAAGTAGAGGAGTGATTCCGTAAAAAGTGATGGATCACACGGAATAGAAGCAGAAAAGGTGTGGAATGCACAGAACTCCACAATAGCAAGAGTATGTGTAAAAATCCAACAGAAAATTCAAGATATGAGGGAGCACAATGCATCAACAACCTGTAAAATATTGAGGAAGACATTGTCATTTATGAATCACTTGAACAAGTGGCAAAATTCACAGTGAAAACTCTAAATGAGGATTGCGAAGTAGTCCCAAGAAAACAAGAGACAAAGAGTTCAAAGGAAAATTCTGGATGGAAGCAACTCCAAAGTAACCAGAATGAACTCCAAAGCCCCTAATGGAATGCCCTGATACCAATTGATGTATGCACAAAGTAGAAAAGAGCAGTTCTCATTAGAATGCAAAAGTAGACACCCGCAATTATACACACTGTAAACAATATATTATATTAGAATATACAGATATAGTAGTTAGTCGCCCAATTTTTCCTAGGGTTCAATCCAAATCAACTTAAGGATGGCACAAACAGATACCTCAAGATAACAAGTTCCCTATCCTTGATTTCGGCCATCACAGAGTTTCAGAAGCCAGAAGAAAATAATGCCAAGTGAAAGTTTGGATGCCCCAAATAAAATGACACCAGCTACGGAGTCTGGACACGGCAAGCACGACCAGGAACCAACGAGAGTGAATGGCATTTTATTAGCCTTGGCATCCTTGTCATTATGGCATACACTATTTTTAACTCCATACTCTCTAGAAAGAGTTTCAGGTATTAATTTTGTAATCCAAGTTGTTATTAAGCTGGATGGGGAGCAAAACGTCTTCGTAACACCAATTGGAACATAATTTTTGGTAATTACTCCGCCATGGTAGCCTATTGGGCAAGTTGGCTAAGAGAGTGCCACTTTGCTGCGACTTTCTTATGGTGGAAATAGGTGTGTTGTTTCATTTGATTGATTAGCCAAAAGACTATTTTCAATCAAAAACAATAAAAATAAATAAAAAGTAAATTATCATTGGTAAGGTGGCATTTCTGCTATGCAACCACGTATAAGATGAAATCAAAGCCAGATGTGGTCTAGCGGAAAGAAATGGAGTACACTAACTCGCGGTAAGAAAAAACTAAGTTCGATACTCGGTATCTCCTCTTTGGGTCAGTAACTCGCCTGCCAGAGTCCCCAGAGTGGCATGCTTCAAATTGGCACCAACCGGCAGTGTTATTGTCCTAATGTTTCAGTGAAAAGAAATAAAACTTTAAAGTATGACTATTGAGCAAACTGTAGAATTAAGATGAAACCTTGAAGTGAGACTATTAAGGAGACTCAAGACTTGACCTTAAATTGGGACTGTTGAGAAAACTAGAGAACTGATCTTTGGAAGATGATAAGAAGTTGGGCTACACATTATTCAATAGAGCTAACTTTCGTGCAAAAAGAGTGCTCTATCAAGCCATCGTTGTTATTGAACAAATGCAAACAAATTGCACCCAAATCCAATAATATCTTCTCAAATAACTTTAGTACAATGAAGAAGCGTACACATAAGGTGACATTTTGGGGGGTTTTCGGATTTTGCAATTTTATTAATCTTCAAAAGTGAAATGGCAGACCTTTTCATTCTCTGATGGAGGGCGCTTCTTCAAATTAGAGATATCCAATGATGGCATGACGAGGGGCAAACCGCCTGTGAGCGCGTAGACCTGCAAAATGCTAACAATAAACTTTTTGCTACCGGAAAAAAGAGCAATGCTGAAAATTGGATATGAAGTGGAAATGGGTGTATGGGGATTGGGATGATTACCTCGCGTGAGACGCCATCGGGCTTCTTTGGAATATCTTTCGCGGGTTTGGGGCGTTTCTCTTGAGCAGCACCGTGAGCAAGAGGGCCTTTCGGAAGCCCTAATATGTCCTTGGCGTCCGCCATTGATGATGTAAAATTTCCTACCTCTTCCTGACGATGATCCTCACAGTTCTCGCGAGATTTTTGGGATCCTTTTGCAGAGTTTTTCTGGTTCCTGGTGTTTTAATCCGACGATTTACAGGTTTATGAGAACAAATTTACTTCCTGCTTTTACAGAAGTAGAGAAGCCCGAAGTATCACGGGGCTAACAAATTAAAATACATCATATGTTAAAACTTCAAAGAGAGAGTCCACAAATACCATTAAGGGAAGGTTACCATAAGATATGTTAAATGTTTTTACTTTAAAAAAACGACGCAAGCTAGCAAAATCTATAAAAGTTGATAGCCATCGATCGAATACGAAATGTTTTGTTGTAAGAGGCACGTTATCCGCACCAAATTCGTTGGGTGGTGGTTTTGTAATGGTGTTTTCTAATTGTTTTATTTTCGTCTTTCTTTTTTGAATTTGAAAATAAAAATCCGTATGAAATTATAATTTTTTATTGTTTAATTTGCATTTTTGAATGTAGAAATGGATTTAGCGTGTTGATAAACTCCTAGAACATTGAGATTATATAGATTTAACCATTGAAATCTGCAAATCCAATCATATCTCGTCGGATTTCAAGCAAATATCCATGAAAAAAAATACCCGAAAAAAAACAAAAATGTAGCACATTTAGACTACGGTGTTTTGTAGTTGGGATGGGGTGTTGTCATAGACAACATAGATATAATAGTGGATATAGAGTCTTGTGTATGAGGGAAGGTGTTTGATTCCACAAAATTAGTTGTTCTTTGTTATCAAAGAGACTTAATACATGTTCAACAAGCTAAATTAAACAAAGTCGATGTTTAAAGGATACTTTGTCCTTTATAATCATGACTCAACCTATTAGTACAAGAAGTCTCACCTAGACTGTTGTTGGTGTGAGCCTAATACCTATCAGAGACTTGTAGGTTTGTTAAAGATAATAATTGTTTTTAATGTGTAGCAAATGGGTGAGACACTCAGTTTAAAATATCAACACAAAACCTCTATAAAATACAACCAGCGAGTAAGGCTTGAATAGTCTCAAATCAGTGTATAGAAATATCAAATGGAAAGATGGAAGACTTAGCACGAAATATGAAATACATTAATCAGGTTACATCAGGCAATTTTGAAACATATATAGCAAAAATCTCATCAAATAGGAACCTCTTAATCAACAAGAGAGCACTTTGATAACACTTGCATCAATCACAAGCAGTAAATCATTCACTGTAGTATGGAACAAGCACTGGGATGAACCCTTCATCAACAACTAGCATCAAAGTGAGTTTGAAACACAGATGTGTCAGTAAAAGAAGAAATTGGTCATTCATTATTCATTATTCATTATTCATGATTCTTAAATCTAATATATACAGTTTGGAAACTCTGTTATAGTTAAAAATAAAGATAAGAGTATCACTCTACCACCATTTGAACCCTCTAATGGAGTTACATTACATCTTAAGTAGCAAAAATATCCAAAAATCTCTCTAGAATCCGCCACCTAACTCCTACACAGGATCATGTGCCTTAGAGAGGCGTGGCACTAGGTGCACAACAGAAATCTAACAAGAATGCTATATTTTAGGAAACTGTTGGCAGCATTGAATGCAACTACAGACAACGTGTTGCATGTGACTTGACTGAAGCTAGATCCTTGAGGTAGGTGGCCCTTGATGTCCAATTATTTCTTGAGGAGCTTATCTGAACCTAATCTGACATATGGCAGTCTTTATCAGCTCAAAATCCACGTGACTATCATGTTTGCAACGCCTACACTACAAACTGTTCCAAAATAACCAATTCACAACGCCTTTAACAAAACGCACTGCGAACTTTCCTGTAGGTGCGCTTTTTCCCTCGAACTTGTCATTTGATATTCAAACTGTGCAAAAAAACCTTCAAATATTTATGTGTCACTTGCTACAACCTTATGAAACATAAAGTAACCTTTGCAAAAAGTCACATGAATATGATAATAGCAACCTAAGACAAAATCATTGCTCGGGGTTATAAGCCTGCAAAACAAAATACATTATTGCAAAAATGTTATGTTGATGCAAAAATGATGCCTCATCTCCTTCTCCTTGTGGCCACTCGTGCCAACATGTCCAGGTTTTGTTTTGCATTTTGCTCCCTCAATTGTTGCACTTCCTCCTTCAGCTTCATGTTTTCAGCTTGATGGGCTCTATTCAACCTGTACACATTCTTCATCTGTTTACATAGAGATATGGATCTTTTAACCCAATGTTTTGCCTTCTTGACAGTTTCTTCACCCATCTCTATGACTTTCTTAAGTTAGATCTCGACATGCATATTTTCTTTCTTCAATTGTTCATTTCCAGCCTTTGCCTCTTTCAATTGTTTCCTGAGCCTTTTAAAAGTGGGATCCTTCTCATCAGCAAGAGACTTAATCTCAATGATTTTTATTTGTTTCTTTAGAGGCTTAGTTTTGTCTGTTGGATGAGTTGATGCCCTGGATGTACCTTCTTCTACATAGGCATGTTGCTTTGTTGTTGATCTAGTGACAGGTCTTCTAAACTTGACAACTTCTACATCAACAGGTGAAGAATACATGAGCTTCTTTCCCTTTAGACTCTTTGTTTTACCAAAGGGTGTCCCCATAGGTGGAGGCTCTGCCACAGGAGAAGTGTCTTCACCAAGAGTTTGTGAAGGACATTCAACTGACTTATTAGTAGATTGAATGGACTTATCCCTTTTGATCATCTTCCTCTTTTCACTTGACTCTGAGTGCACAGTCTTCTCAACAGGAGTAGGTGTTTGTCTCTTTGACTATGGTGTGTGAGCAACATCTAGCTAAAAGCCTAATGTAGCAAGGAAAACATCTTGCTCAATATGGGTCTTTTCCAACTCTTCCAATACTAGCATTTTGATTAAACCGAAATGAAAAACACTAGTATCCACCTGCTTAGATTTAGCTTGGACTCTATCTGACATGGTATTGATAGACCATATTGAACCTTCCTTCACAAGTGAGATACCTCTGAATAACTCTGAGCATTTTCTCAAAATACTCTAGCATATGACTTCTTGGCAATCCCTTGGATAGATTGTCTCCTTGATATTCAAGTTTTAGGAACTCCTCAGAAAATGTAGAATTCAAGGACATGGCTTTAAACCATTTTTCACCATGAATAGGTATCTTTGTGGCTGTAAAAATAGATTGCTCTTAAACTTCAAAATCCAATGCACCCACCTTAGTCTTTGTCCCACTGAAATTGAGTGCAAATTGCTTAGCAACCTTGGGATGTCCTCCTTGCATCTTCTCATAAAAACCAAGCAACCCACTCTCTAAAATGTTTCTTTAAAAAATGGTTCAGAATTTATAAGCTGCAGGTCATGGGGATTAACCCTGACAATTTCTCCCCCTTTGTGAACCTTCTTACCTTGTTGATTGTCCATGATAGTTTTTTTTAAAACCCTTTTCGCTTTTGATAACAGTTGTTACCAAATGTATGATAAAAACGAGAATATTTAGGGTTTTTTATTTGATTTTGCACAATTTAGGGTTTACTGAATAACGTATTCATGCATAGCAACAATGCAAGGATGAAAAGATTGCAACTAGGAGATGAGAGGAGAGAACAATAATCTGAAATTAGATGGGACTTTAATCAGGCAAAAGTTCGTGGCAATCTGTGTGAAACAGAGGATTCGTAGCGCGATTTTTTCAGTTTGCAGCGCACGTTGAAGTTTGTAGAGAATGAATCTTAGACTAGGGTTCAATCAAAGAGGTTTGCAAATCCACAAGTCTGGAAAAGGAATACGATTTTGAAAAAGATGATATCTCAGACATGAGTGAAAACACAGTCAGCGAGGGTTTTGTCAAGTGAGAAAACAGAGGGTTCACAGCGTCTTCAATGAATACAATTTGTAGCACTAACAAGAAATGCAATGGATAGGGTCATGGCTGTAATAAATGGTTGCAATTGATCTTATTGGTATAAAACAAAAAAATTGGTTCTGCAAAGGCTTAAGATACAAATACTATAGGATTTGACCAAGTGAAAGAAGTTTGCAGCGCGCAAGAAAAATTACAGCAACTAGAGTCCAATTATGATAAACCTTCGGACAATGCATTTGATCATTAACAGGGTACTTGGTATATCTGAAGTTGAGTTGTTGTCCCATGAACTAAATTGGCAGTTCTCTAGAAGCCTTTAATCTACCTTCAACTGCTACAGGAAATTTGTAGCGCCATAACTCAAACCAATTTGCAGCGCGCTTTATTCAAAATGATATACCTGCTTCTTGAAACGGATTTGAAGAAAATAATAAATAAATGGTACTGAAAACAATAAGATACCAATTGCCACGTTTCCAATGAATAATGGTATGTGATTAGTTCATAATGTACCTTTCTTGATATGCTGCGAACTTTCAGGAGAGTTTGCAGCAGCTTGACTTGACATATGACTTGACCCCCAAACAGTTAGATACGACATGAAAACCCTTTGTACACCCTTTTGAGACACAACACTTGATAATGATGAGCTTTAAACCAAAAGTGTGACCAACACTTTCCCCTTTCTCTTTAATGATGATGACCACTACCATGACACCAAGACTCTCACATGGACTATGGTTAGTTTTATTGACTCATGAAACAATCAAAACATAATTTATTGACATAGGCATGACTCAAAAAAACTAAAGTAAAAAGACCCTATGACTCAAACCTAAAAGCTTAGAAAATTTGACTCCTATACATCCTATGTGCTAACACAACCAAATGTAATTGTTGTATAGGGGTTTATGTCGTCATTATTGATCTTAAGCCAATGAGTGGTGTGAGGTGGCTCATCACTAATAGCCTCAATTCATCTTCATTTTGCTTCCTTGATAACTTGATCACCTAAAAAATGGGCAATGAGATGCAAGGCACTTTCTTGTTTAGAGGTAGCTAAGGAGCTTCATCATGTTGACCATGAGGATAGCTCTACTTTTGCTCCCTTCACTCAAGCACTTGCCCACATGCCCAATGACAAAGCTTGTGATGTTGAAATCCATATAAGGTATTGGCTACTGTAATCTAGATTTTTCCAACAACACACTACTTGTGGTATAAGGGGCCACCACAATACCCTAAAACCTTTTCATAAATGCTCAAAATCCAAAGAGCATTTAGCCACTCATGCCTAGATTTGCATGCATAGATTGACCATGATAAACACCTTCTCAAACCAAGTAAAGGAAATGTTTTACTCCTCATACATGAGTACAAATGTACTCTAACTCTTTTAGAGATGGAATAAAACTTCCACCCTAGAAGCTTGTCATGGCATTGTAGAATCAATTCTTCATACTTGTTTGGCATCATGAATCACTACAAATAAATGTCTAACTTATGCATGCTCTCCACCAATTCCTAGGAAACTTCAACATTTTTGCAAAGCCATGGAATATGCTTGATAACCTCATTATAGTCATAATAAGAATATACAAGTTGGGTCACACACAAATGACAAAGGATTTGGCCAACGACCAAACCTACATGCACTATTGTCTAAGAGAACATGGCTTTCCTAAGATCCAATGGCAATTTTCATATCACTTGAAGTCAATAAAGCCATGTATCGAGCTTTGATTGAAGTGAGTCTCATATTTATCAGTGGGATCGTGTTTGGCCATTTGTAGCTATATGTTAACTTATATTGGAACATAAACATTAATATAACCAAACCAAATCCTTCCACCACCTCTTTAAAAGTTGAACCCCCAACTTGAACGAGAAACAATCAGTGACTAGCATGCCCCCAAAATGGGTTAATGGAATA
>JZKD02S1677048.1:1435820-1450121 GCA_000966675.3 Picea glauca | reverse complement strand
TCACATACATAGGTTTATATTGAGTTTATGCTATTACTATCACTTTGGTTGGTTGTGTTCTTTTGCAGGTTCATCATTGTATGAGCATTGAAATGGAGCTAGGATGGCGACAACGAGAGGAAGTGACATTTAAACGATATGTCACTCATCCCTCTTTAGTTAATAAATTCAATATCTAAAACTTAAGGAAAGTGTCATGTTCTGGTGTGTTTTGTTCTAGATCTAGGTGGATCTAGGGAGATTAGTTAGTGTCCACACCTACCAATTTGTCTGATAACACTTTGTGTGTTCTTTTATTTGTAATTTTAAGAACTTAGGGTTCAACACTGTAAATGTTCAAATATGGATATACAAGAAACAAACCATGCTTGAAGCATAGTAGGTGCATTTTTAATTTTTCAATGTAAAGTATAGGAACCACCATAAACAAATTATATGAAGATAAATTATCTCAAAGCATCCAAATCCTCCCACCTAAACCAATTGTTGTAAACACTATAAACAATAAACATTGTATTTGTTTTTTCCAGCTTTGGTTAGAGCTCACTGTAACGTGAATAAAAATTTACAATATTCATAAAACCCTATATTTCTTTTTTTTTAATGCATAAAAGATTGTGAAATTATGTTTGAAAATAAGTGATAGACTATATGATGAATTTTATCCCATGCAATCAACCAAATCAGTAACGTCTCCATCCTACAATAAGTTGCAAGCCTGAAGAAAGCCTTAATGAATGGGACAATATATATAAAATCCCTTATGAATGTAGTTTATAGTACATCGTATATTAGTGAGTCATCTCATTTAAATGGAATTTTTTCAAATAATATCTCTACCATTGTGATAAACAATATTTAACTCGTAAAATCAACATGCATTGAACAATTTCGTCCATGACATCTAGACCATATTAAAAATTAGTGATCATTATTGACTAAGCTCTTTTATTGAGAATCTTTTACATCATTATATGGAAATGAAGCATTTCATTGAACTAATTTAACATATGGATGAAATGTTATTGGTTGAAGTTGTTTGTTCAAAACCTTAAAGTTGGCATTATGAGGTTTTCTTTCACTTAACTTATGCTCTTCATGTCCCATATATTAGTTGTAGCTAACCAACATAAATGTGTAGGTTCCAATATCTGAAAGTAGTAATTCATGTTTTTTTCAATTTTTTGTCACATGAGGCTACTAACCACAAGTTGGATTAATATAATTGGGATTAAAAATTGTAAAAAAATCCATAGAGATATTACAGCTTAGGTTTGTTGAAGTCACATGCATCTATTCTAACATTTATGATGAAGTCTAAATTTAAGCAATTTTAATTTTAAAATGAAAAATTATTTTATTATAATAGCTAGGTTGAAGAAAAACATAAACATCGTTAAAATAAACATCCTATATCCATCTTAACCCTAGATTTATGAAGCACCGAGAGGAATCAAATCTCTTTAGGTGTAAACCTCTATTCAATAAATATAAATGTTCAAGTATGGATATACAAGAAACAAGCCATGCTAAAGGGACCACTTCTACGTGGAATCATGGAAGTGGGCTTCCATATATGCACACACTTTACATAAGTGGGCTTCAGTATATGAAAACACTTTACATAAGTGGGATTTCATATATGTGCCATACTTTTGTAAATATGCATATACAAAATTTCTTCTTTATATGCACATTCACTGAAGATATCTTATCTATATGCACCAAGTTTCCGTATATGCACATATACGAAATCCAACTTCTGTAAATGGGTATATACATAATCTTGGTGCATATGCAAAAGTGGGATTCCATAAATGCATATTTACAGAAGAAATCTTCCATATAAGTATTGAGATTTTGTATATTCGCATATATGGAATCCAACATTCATATATGTACATATATGGAATCCAACGTCATATATGCACATATACAAAATCCAAAATCCATATATATGCATATACATAAGATAATGTCCATATATGCACATTTACAGAGGTGCATTTATGGAAATCAGTTTCCATATATGTGCTAGGATTCTGTATATTCACATATACATAATAACTTTACTATATGTGCATATACAAAAGCCTGCGACATGTACGAAATCCAACTTCCATAAATATGCATTTATGGAAGAAAACTTCCATAAATGTACATTTATGGAAGCAACCTTCCATATATGTGTCAGAATTCTGTAAGTATGCATATATTGATGCGCCTCTATATATGCACATATACAAAAGCAGGATTTTGTCTATGCACATTTATGGGAGCACTTCCATATATGCACTCAACTTCTATATATTCACATATACAAAAGTTCTTTTGTAAATGCACATATACATAAGTTCTTCCATATATGCACATGTATGGAAAAGAATTCCATATATGTGCATATATGGAAGCCTACTTCTGTAAATGCGCATTTATAGAAAGCTCATCCTTCCTTATATGTGCCAGGCTTCTAAAAATGGGAATTTATATAAGCATGCTTCCATAATGCATGTGCATATATGAAAGAACTTCTATATATGTGTTCTTTTGTAAATGTACATTTACGGAAGACCGCTTCCATAATGTGTTCTTTTATAAATTTTCATATATATAATCTTGTTAAAGTACATGCACACTTTCATATATGCGTGCTTTTGTATATGCACATATACAAAAGCAATATGATGATATATAGAAGTTCTTTTGTATATGTGTATCTGGTTCCATATATGTGTATCTGCTTTCATATATGTAGATATATGGAAGTGCTTCCATATATGCAAATTTACGGAAGCCTGACACATATATAAAAGCCTTTTTTTGAAAATGTGCATATATGAAATTTGGCCTCTTTAAATACATATATGAAAGAACTTTTTCATATGCACATTTAAGGAAGTGATTTTGTAAATGCATGTATACAAAAGCACTTCCATCTATGTGCATTTAGGGAAGCCAACTTTGATATATGTGCACTTATGGAAGCGCTTCCATAGATTCACATATACGAAAACACTTATGTATATGCACATTTATGGAAGATGACTTATGTATATGTTCATATATAGAAGTTTGTTTTCATACATGTGCATATATTGAAGTCGGATTTTGTAAATGCACATATACATAAGTGATTTTTATATGCACATTTAGAGAAGTGTTTTTGTAAATGTGCATATACGAAACCTTGTTTATGTAAATGCACATTTATGGAAGAACTTCGTTAAATGAGAATATACACAAGTGCTTTTGTATATGTGCATTTACAAAAGATGGATTTTGTATATATGCATATACAAAATTCTTCTTTTGTATATGTGCATTTATGGAAATCATCTTCCATAAATGCATGTATATGGAAGCCAACTTCCGTAAATGTGCATATATAAGCCTGAATATATGGGAAGGATTAATGTGCATTTATGGTTCTGTATATGCACTAGGCTCTCATATATGTGCATATATGGAAGTGTTTCAGTATATGTGCATACATAGAATTTGACTTTCGTATATGCGTATATACATATGAAAAATTTCATATATCTACATTTACGGAATCCAACTTTCGTATATGTGCTAGGCTTTTGTAAATGCACATATATGAGAACACTTCCATATATGCACATATAAGGAATCCTAACACATATACCGTAAATGCACATATATGAAAGTGCTTCCATAAATGCACATATATGGAAACATGCTTCCATAAATGCATTGCTTCTATATATGTGCATATATGGAAGCAATGTATATACAAAAGAAATATTTCATATATGTGCATTTATGGAATTTGTTTCATATATGCACTAGGATTCTATATATGTGCATGTATGGAAGTTCTTTCATGTATGTACATTTATAGCATATACAAAATCCTAGTGCATATATGGAAGACTTCTTCTATAAGTGTGCATTTATGAAATCCAAATTTTGTATATGTGCATATGCACAATCCTGAAACATATATGGAATCCAAATTCCATATATGCATATTTACAAAAATAGGCTTTCGTATATGCACTAGGCTTCCATATGCATATATATGGACACACTTCTATATATGCACATATATGGAAGTTGACATCCATATATGCGCTAGGCTTCCATAAATGCACATATATGGAAGCTTTCTTCTGTATACGTGCATTTATGAACATTACAAAATCTAACTTACATAAATGCACATTTATGGAAGCTTTCTTCTGTATATGTGCATTTATGGGCATTACAAAAACTAACTTACATAAATGCACATTTATGGAATAACTTTTGTATATGCACGTGCATTTCAAAAGTGAGCTTTCGTAAATGTGTATCTATGGAAGCACTTCTGGATATGCGCATTTATGGAAGCATTTTTGTATATGCGCATTTATGGAAGCAATATGTGGATATATGGAAGTTGTCTCTTGTAAATGCACATTTATAGAAGTGATTCCATATATGCACATTTACGGAATTTGTCTTCTTTATATACACATATGTGGAAATTCTTCCATATATGTGCATTTAGAGAAGTAGATTTCCACATATGTGGATTCTCTGAAGCCTATTTTTGTAACGCACACACATATACATAAGTTATCCCGTATATGTTTGCTTCCATAAATATGCATTTATTGAAGCATGCTTCTGTAATGCACATTTACAAAAGAAAGCTTTCATATATGCACATATATAGAAGCAAGATTTTGTATATGCACATATATGGAAGCAATTTCCATATATGTGCACGCATTACAGAAGCACACATTTACAGAAACAATATTTTGTATATGCTCATAAACAAAAGTGTTATAGTATATGTACATATACAAAATTAGGCTTCAACATATGTGTGCTTATATAATGTACACACATATATGGAAGCCCACTTTTGTAAAGTTCATGCATATTCGGAAGCCTGCTTCTCTGAGTCCAAACAGAAGTGATCCCTCACTCTATTGATCTTTGTAGTCTTGGATTCCATCTCCAATTTCCATCTTTTTTTTCAATGTTTGAGCACAAGGTTACATGAAGCCTTAATATCTCCTTGGAGCATCTTCAGAGGAAGAACTTAACCTTGAGGACATCTCCCATAGTGCTAGGGTAGCGACCTCAGTGGTCCATCCTTGCAATGAATATTGAGAGTAGACAAGAATCCCATCCCCACATTTGTCTCAAGAAGGAATCCATGAGACAAAGACAAATGGTTTTCCACAAATAGAAACCCAACAACATAGCACCATGACCATCTGCACCTAGGAAAAATTTCTGGTTAAAATGTACGGAAATCACACCAAATATTTCATTGAAGATAGGTAATTATGGTTAAGGAATTAACCCTTTCATTACACTAGTACATTGGGCCCGAGTTTTGATACTTTAGTGATGAATTTGAGTCACATAAACGACACACATTTGGTGAATTCTTCAATCTATTTTCATAAAAAATCAGACGTCAAACAATGAACAAACTATGTTTTGTTCATAATTTTGATAATTATCAACTTCAAAGTTCTAAACAATTCCATCATAGGTATGTTGGAATTACATAAACAATATGACAAGCATCTTCAATGAAGGTCCATAGGAATTCCATTGAAAGTCTATCGGAGGTTTGTCGGAACTTCCGACAGACTTCCATCAAACTAATCGACAATTTATTGGCGATTTGGATTTATCTTTGAAAAAATGTTTCATTTCTTTTCATCGGTAGTATGAAAAAAAAAATTGTTTTCCCTCCAATGAAAAATCCATAGCCTTAATTGTAAAACCAACAGTGTTTCCATGAAATTAAAAAAAAAATAATGCCAAAATTATCAGGCCCATAACCATTAACAACAACCATTTGAACCAAATGAACAATGGCGATAACAATAGCAAGTAAAAGCAACACAAATTTCAAGGCCACAAGGACAAAACATACACTACAGTTTACAACTTTGACTATGGCAATTGGAAGACTACTCACAAATAATTGGGCGCCATGAATAATTCTACAATTTACAATACCCTAATTTTGGCATAAATAGATAAGGCATATCTAAAAGGATATATCTACAAAGGATTCAATGTGCAAATTAAAAAAATACTCTTCATGATAAATGATTGAATATGAGCAATAAGAATGAAAACTCCATTCCATATAACAATACAAAAACTTAAAAATATGATGCATAGGAAGAGGCAAAAGAGCTAAACATTGGGATGCATAATGTGATTTAATATTGAATCTAGATCTCTTTAGAAGTAATTTCACTATTAGCTCAAATATTAGGAAGATAAATTCCAAATAAGCATGTCAACAAGAAATCAGATTGTAAGGGTAGGAAATTCACAAATGATCCATTGCTTCTTTGGTAGTTGGATGATACATAGGATTAATCATGACTAGGTATCCAAAAAAATCAACAAAAATAGGGTATGTTGTTGGAAGGCAATGACTTAGTGATGTTTTTTTGGGAAGAACATAGTCCAATTGCTCATTTTCCTGAAAATATAACCAGAAGAGTTAAAATATTAAAAGAATGTAGACACCTAGATGACGAATATCTTAAAGATAAACTATATGTGAACTTCTTGTAAGAATTCAACTGACAAAATATGCTATCAGAAATATTTTCCTTTGAAAATTAACAGGATTGATTACAAAAAGGAAAACTCATCATAAACAAAATTTCTAATATTGCAAATCCCTCAATACATACTACCTAGTCACCATCCTCGAGTTCTTGTCATATGATTATCCCTAGGTGTAAAAAAACACTTCCAACATAACACTCATTTTCATTTGAAATTCAATATATGTAAGCTTGGGACATATTATAGGGAAAAAGAAATAATGTCCATAGCCACAAGATACCATTCAAGGTAAATGCATAAGGAAATATAATAGAATCAAAATTTATTAATCAAGTTTCAACTCCCGTATGTACGATGAACATAAATTCTTCTTTCTTATTAATCACTCTCTTTTTGGATTTATTCCAAATTTGAATCGATGAATGGTATTATAAATTTTTTATGTTTCCTAGTTTTTTTTATATGTTTGCATGAGATACATACCCTATCTTGATTTTCTAAAAAATTGTTGTATTTGTATATGTTCTCATATCTGTAATCAATTATATATATAATTTGTTGTATTTGTATTTGTTGAGATTCAACAAGAAGATCCTAGTGAAAATTATGCACCTACACTAGGATGGAGCCTCAGGCTATTTTTAGATGATGAGAAAATTTTATTTATAGATGGTGAGCAAATTCTATTTATAGATGTATGTCGACTATTATTATCCCTTAATAATAGTTGGAAAATAAATATTAATCTATTCTCAATGAGCACTTGGAAATAGTTAATTGAAGTGGAAAATCAGTTAGCTATAGGAAATTCGAGTTCAAAGGTTGTTTGGTGGGACATGCAAGTCAAATTAGTTGTAACTGAGTGATTCGAAGTTGTAACAGAGTTGAATGTGTAGTTATGCAAGTTGTGAAGTAGTTTAAATCAGTTAAGTGAGTTAAGCTCAGTTGTACTAGTTGTAATTGAACTTAAACTAGTGAGAGATCAGTGAATTAATTATTAATTAATTCACAATCAATGATCTCACATGCAACTGAAGATTTACCACTATTAACTACATGCATGTTAGATCCAGTGGAGACCCAGTTGAGATGAAGGTGAAAGGGACAATTTGACTATTAGTTGTGACTTTAGTGGGTGCACTCATGCAACCACACACACATTGGATGTGCCCATGAGTATTGCACAGCCTAGGCAAGAGCAATGCATTCATTGCAAGGATTTTCATCAGCAGGGATTGCGCAAAGGAGGCAGGCTATCTAGAGGCAGTAAATTGGCACATGAATTTGCCGAATTTTTGTATAACAGTGTGAGACGATTATATATTGTACTGAGAGCTCTTGGATTAGAGTTTTGTATGATATTGTCTCATGATCCATGATATATAAATAATATATGATAGTGGGGTTTTTAGCTTTATGTTTTCCTAGTAAAAACATCTGTGTTATGTGTGATTGATCTTTCTTCTTGATATTGCAATTGGCGATCATGTTTTAAATTCTGCAAGAATATTAGTAGAAGTGATTATTTATTTAACAGTGGCATATAATTGTTAGATCAGGAGAATCTAGGCAATATATAATTTGTATTAAAATTTATAGATGGTATCAGAGCGCAGAAGATTGCATAAGCTAAGTTTGTGATTGGATAGAATTCAAATTTGCAGAAAGACTTTCTTGGTGCTATAGCTGATTCAAGATCGAAATGGATTTCAATGGCTCAAGTTTAGAGTATGCACTTGAGGGCAGCTTGAAATACATTGCTTGGAAGGAAAATATGGAGGCAGTACTCAAAGAAAATGGCTTGAAGGAAATCATTGACAAAGATGTTCCTAAGACATATGTTGCAGACACTGCAAATCTTGATGCATGGAAAAAGAAAGTGGAAAAGGTGAGGAGGATCCTATTGGAGGGAGTACGAGACCACATTGTCTCAAACCTCCATGGGAAAGACACACCATATGCAATGTGGAAGACTTTGACGGATCTATTCCAAAACAGCATCGACCATAGGTAATTAGTACTCAAAGATAAACTCAGGAAGATCAAGATGGAGAAGGGAGACTCCATTCCAAAATATCTCACAAAGTTTTTCTAATGTTGGGATGAGCTGGGGAGTGTGAAATAACAGTCACTGATGATGATTTGGTGATTTTGTCTCTCCTGGGACTTGCCAATAGTTGGCACAGTTATCAAGACTCTATCAATGGAAGGGAAAAATTGCCAGATTGGGAACAACTATGGTCAGATCTAGTGCAAGAGGAGTTTAGGAGGAACACCGGAGATGGATCTTCATCAAAGCATGATGATGAAGAGGATTTTTCTTTGGATTCCAAGGCAAGGAAAGGGAAAGGGAAGAAATTCCATTCAAAATCCGAGTCTAAAGGGAAGAAGCTAGATTTGTCCAAAGTGAAGTGTTTTCACTGTCACGAACATGGGCATCTCGCTACTAACTATCTGTAGAAGAAGAAGAAAAAGAAGGTTGTTGGAGTTGAAAATGGTGAGGCCCTTGCCTCGCAATTTGAACTTGAATTCTCCTTGATAGCATGAATGGCATCAAGTGCATTGGGATCGGTTTGGTATTTGGATAGTGGCACTTCCTTCCACATGACGGGAGATAAGGAGCTTTTTAGTGACTTGGAGGAGAAATATCTCAAAATGCATATTGAGATGGGCGACCATGGACGATACAGTGTGACTGGAATTGGTACCATTAACTTTCAAAGGGATTCAGATAAACCATTTCAATTGAAATATGTTATGCATGTTCTAGGTTTGAAGAAAAACTTGATCTCAGTCGCAATGTTGGAGGACAGAGGTTATGACATTGTTTTTAGCGATGGAAAATATTTTCTGCGACATAAAACAACAGTTCAAGTCAAGAAGATACAGATTCAAGATAAGAATCTCTACAAGTTGGAGGTAGATGGCTGCACTGCCATGATGGGCAAGGTAGAAAAAGTGGTGAGCCGAGATGAGGGCGAATTATGGCATGGGCGATTGAGCCATCTTCATCATGGATCCTTGAAAATCATGCAACAATTATCTATTGGACTTCCAATGGGAACACTTGCTCAGTTAGATCAGTGCAAGGGTTGCACCATGGGGAAGTATGTAAAGTCCACCTTTCATGAAAAGGAGAACCATGCTTCGGTGATCCTGGAGAAAATTCACATAGATGTGTGTGGACCATTCTCGGTTTCTTCAACAAAAAAACATAAGTATTATGTTATTTTTGTTGATGATTTTTCTCGTAAATGTTGGATATTATTCATGTAGAAGAAGGATCAAACATTCTCAAAGTTATTTGAGTTTAAATCATTGATGGAGAAAGAGTCAGGGAAGAAAGTGAAGGCTCTGAGGAGCAATAATGGTGGAGAATTGAATTCAAAGACTTCTGCAACAAAGAAGGAATTCGAAGAGAACTCATAGTGCCTCATAACCCACAACAAAATGACAGAACGATCGTGGGTGTAGCACGAGCGATGTTGCATGATCAGGGCCTACCAATGCATTTGTGGGTGGAAGCATTCAACACTGCGTTTTATGTGAAAAACCATTGTACTCATAGAGTACTTGGCATGAGTACACCTGAAGAAGATTTCATTGGTAAGAAACCAGATGTTTCTCACTTTAAGATTTTTGGCTCATTTGTTTATGTGCATGTGACCAAGAACACCAAGAAGAAGCTGGAGTCGATTACTAAAGTTGGGATATTTGTGGGGTACACAGAAACACCCCATAATTATCATGTGTATTTTCCTAACAGTAAAATGACTGCGACGAGATATAAAATTCGATGAGGGGAAATCCATGCGGTTGTCGCTTGAGAGGGAGCTAGAATTGCATGCAGAGGAGGAACTACTGGTTCCCAAAGATGAGTCTCAAGATGTGGATCAACCACATGAGGAGGTTCATGGAGTGGAGGAAGACACTCATGCAGAGACATCCATCATAAATGGCATAAAGCACACCATGGAAGCTGATAGATTGAGACTAGATGTTGCACAGAATGTAGGAGCCCCTACTTCATAGCGCAGGCAGAGACAGTCTCCTGATCAATTTACTGGATACATGGATCTCATGAGAAAATGTATTGTGATTGAACCATCTTCCTTTCAGGAAGAAGTGTAGGATCCCACTTAGGTTGATGTAATGGTGGAGGAGTATGAATCCATTGTAAAAAGCAATGCATGGGAAATTGTCCCAAGACCGGTCGACAAATCAGTGGTAGGTTCGATATGGATCTACAAGGTAAAGCAAGTTATTGATGGGAGTGTTGAGAAATACAAGGCTAGATTTGTAGCCCATGGTTTCTCACAGATCGAGGGGATAGATTATGATGATACCTTTTCACCTGTCGCAAGGTACTCTTCCATAATATACATCTTTGCACTCTCAGCACAGATGGGTTGGCGCATTTATCAGATGGATGTAAAAAATGTGTTTATCAATGGGATCATTAAGGAAGAAGTGTACATAGAGTAGCCTAAAGTATTTGAGATCTTCAGCAGCGAGTCACATGTGTGCCGACTCAAAAGAGCGTTGTATGAGCTGAAGCAAGAACCCTATGCTTGGTACACTCAGATAGACATCTATTTCACTGGACTGGGCTTCACCAAAAGTGAAGTGGATGCAAACCTATACCAAATTGTGGTGGAGGGTAAGATTTTAATCATTGTTCTTTATGTTGATGATTTAANTGATTTAATATTGACTGGTGATGAGCAATTGATACACTCATGTAAGGAGGACCTTGCAAAGGAGTTTGAGATGAAGGATATGGGCCTCCTTCATTATTTCCTTGGATTGGAAATATGGCAGCGAGATGGTGAAATTTTTGTCTCAAGGAAAGTATGCAAGGGAGATATTGGGTAAGTTTCACATGGAGGGCTGCAAACCCATGGATACTCCTCTTCCAGAAAACTAGAGGAAAGAGGATGCTACTTCTTGAGAGGTAGTGGATGCTACTGTCTATGAACAGTTAGTGGGTTTGCTAATGTATCTAGTGAACACGAGACTGGACATTTGCTATGCGGTTAACCAACTAATTCAAGCGATGGTTAAGCCTACCAAGCTATTTTGGAAGGTGGGTAAGCTTGTCCTAAGATACCCGCGGGTCACATCTGAGTATGGATTATGGTACAGACAGATGGATGAGGTGAAGTTGCATGGCTTCATGGATGCAGATTGGACGGGGAGCCCAATGGATAGAAAGAGCACATCAGGGGGGATCTTTAGTATCGGATCTACAGTTGTTTCTTGGTACAACAGGAAATAGAGATCCATGGCACTCAGTTCAATGGAAGCGGAATACATGGCAGTGATTCAAGCTGCATGTGAGGCTATCTGGTTGAGAAAGATCTTGGTTGGTTTGTTTGGTTCTCATTTAAATCTGACGGTGATTCATTGTGATAATAAGAGCTACATTAAAATCTCTATTAATCTTGTGTTTCTTGATAGATCTAAGCATATAGATATCTGGTATCATCATATCAGAGATTGTGTGCAGTGGAAGATCACGTTGCTTCAGTACATTCCTACGGAAGATCATGATGCAGACATTCTGACGAAGGAACTCACCAGGAGCAAATTCGAATACCATAGATATAGGATCGGGGTGAAGGATAATCCCTTTCTTGTTGAGAGGGAGTGTTGAGATTCAACAAGAAGATCCTAGTGAAAATTATGCACCTACACTAGGATGGAGCCTCAGGCTATTTTTAGGTGGAAGTCTATTTTTAGATGATGAGAAAATTCAATTTATAGATGATGTCTATTTATATATGGTGAGAAAATTCTATTTATAGATGTATGTCTACTATTATTATCCCTTAATAATAGTTGGACAATAAATATTAATCTATTCTCAATGAGCACTTAGAAATAGTTAACTAAAGTGGAAAATCACTTAGTTATAGGAAATTCGAGTTCAAAGGCTGGTTGGTGGGACATGCAAGTCGAATTAGTTGTAACTGAGTGATTCAAAGTTGTAACAGAGTTGGATGTGTAGTTATGTGAGTTGTGAAGTAGTTTAACTCAGTTAAGTGAGTTAAGCTCAGTTGTACTAGTTGTAACTGAACTTACACAAGTGAGAGATCGTTGAATTAATTATTAATTAATTCACAATCAGTGATCTCACTTGCAACTGAAGATTTACCACTGTTAACTACATGCATGCCAGATCCAGTGGAGACCCAGTTGAGATGAAGGTGAAAGGGACAGTTTGACGACCAGTTGTGACTTTAGTGGGTGCACTCATGTAACCACACACACATTGGATGTGCCCATGAGGATTGTGTAGCCTAGGTAAGAGGAATTCATTCATTGCAGGGATTTCCATCAGCAGGGATTGCACAGAGGAGGTAGGTTGTCTAGAGGTAGTAAATTGGCACATGAATTTGTCGAATTTTTGTATGATAGTCTGAGATGATTGTATATTGTACTGAGATCTCTTGGATTAGAGTTTTGTATGAGATTGTCTCATGATCCATGATATATACATAATATATGATAGTGGGGTTTTTAACTTTATGCTTTCCCAGTAAAAACATCTGTGTTATGTGTGATTGATCTTTCTTCTTGATATTGCAATTGGCGATCATGTTTTAAATTCCGCAAGAATATTAGTAGAAGAGATTCTGTATTTAACAGTGGCATATAATTGTTAGATCAGGAGAATCCAGGCAATACATAATTTGTATTAAAATTTCTATAGTATTCATTCTCATATTTGTATATGAGTTTATGGGTGTGTGAAAGAAACATATCCTATCTTGATTTTCTAAAAAAATGGTGTATTTGTATCATTTCTCATATCTTTATCCAAGAATCTTAACAACTAGAGATAATAAGTCTGGAAAAAAAATATAAGTACACACAAACATAAATAAATAACATAAAATTGGGGAAATTAGATGTGCAAACTATAGGGGCATTGACATAGCCAAATAAATATTACTGTGCAAGGTTACAATCTTGTAGACTAAAATATATAATATATTTGATAATTCAAACAAAATGAATATATTATTATTTTAACTTGTGCACAAGCATGCATGTCTCTACACAAAGGATTCTACTTTCTATTAGAGGCAATTAGATTAATTTTGTTGCTAATTCTATATGGAAGTGGTAGGAAGGTTCGTCCCTACTCTTACAGGTCAGTAATTGCATCATTTGCATAATCATTACATGTGGTAGGCAGTGACAATTTTCCTACAAGTGAAGATGTTGATCTACAAGAAGATAATGGCCTATAGATACATGCACAAAGTTTCTTAATTGTGAGGATTATTAACTATAGTTCAATTCTAGGGTGCAATGGATAATATTTGGGTGAAAAGAAAGAATATTTGGGCACAAATAAGCATAGAAAGTGAAGCTTTAAACAAGAAAACAAGTGTGATCCAACACAAGTCCAAGTACATATTCACAACCTTTGCATGTTTCAAACTGTCAAAACTAAGTGTTAATATCCTCACTGCATGCATTTCGTCTAAGTTTTCACTTGCTATGGACTGAAATTCCATGATAATTGTGGGCCAATTAAAAGCATAATAGATCAACCAATTGATAGTCATTGTGGTTGTTGATACTGAGAGGGGGATGAATCAGTATCGAGTACAATTTAAAACCTTTTTCAACTTATACTTAAACCATTCAACTATATCCAATGAGAAATGAACAATAGTGTAAGAGTTACACCAATACACCACAATACACCATGCACAATAT
>JZKD02S1677048.1:1391017-1415065 GCA_000966675.3 Picea glauca | reverse complement strand
ACATGTGTATATAATGCAGTGAGAACAGTGCATAAATAAGGGGGAGGGGAATGTAAAACCCCCAGGTTGAAAACCATGTTGTAAATGTACATATGTTTTATAGGATGGTGATCCAGGATGGGTGGGACTCACATTCCCATGTGTATATAAGTATTTTGGGGCCTGCGTGTCTATGTTTATATGTTTTAAGGATATACTACATGTGTGATTTAGGCCATGGATCCTATGTGTTGAAAGGCCAACGAACCTAAAAAATATAATATGTAATCACACTCAGATTAATAAAATGCATCATTGTTGTAGACCAATTCAGGCGAAAGAGTATGGGGGGCTAGGAATCCATGAGAGGGAAAGGGGGATAGGAACTAAGGAAAAAAGGGTTAAGTCAAGGGAGCTTAAGCCAAGGGAATATAATAGTATATTCCTAAAAGTAATAAGTCATTATGATACAATTATATTCTAAGCTCCTAAGTGGAGGAACGAATCACAAGTAGAGCAAAAGGTAGTCCCTTGAGTGTCATGTGTCAAGATAGGAACATGAAAATATAATGTGGGTTTTTAGTGGAAAATCCATTCAATTCTTCTATTCCATCATCCGTACCATTTCCTAGGGAGCGTGAGTGGTGGAGTTGTTGTTTCCATGCAACCTTGTATCATTGTAACCTTGTAAATACTTGGGGGTTTGGGTTTGAAGTATAAGCAAGTTTTTAGTATTGTGGAGAATTATCTTTGTGTGAGAGAACTGATGGGAATAGATTTCCCTATGTGTTGGCCAAGTTGGTGCTCACAACTACTTAAGATAAGCCTTGTCTTCTAATTGTCACGAAGATCTGATACTTCTTGGTCGACCTATTATTAAATCCCTAGAAGGGAAGGGGTGTAGCCAAAGGAATGTGGAGCAGTGAATGGGTGCAGTTCCTGGGGTGGGATGGGTTGTGGTGAATGAGAGGTTGTGAGGTGGAACTGTTGTTCAAGTTGGAGCCATTGTCATTGTCCTAAGATTATGTGTTTTTGTACCTTGGATTGGCTTAGGTATCATTTTCCTTGGTGGATTCATAGCCCCTGTTTGGGGGTGACTTCTTGTTGAGAGTGAATGAATAGTGAAGTATATGGTTGGGAGGAATGTCTGAGGTCTGCATCCAGTTCTCTTATGTGTATATGACGATGAATGTGTTGTTAATTATGTTAATTTTGTTATGCTATAATTATTTTAATTATACATGGAATATATGTTGTTAGGACTTCATAATTGTGTTCATATGTAGGGAATATTAAATAATAAATGGTATCATAGTAATTAATGGGGTGAATTGAAGAAAATTCAAAATTCATTGCTTGACAGTAGTCAAGTTTTAGTGACATATGCCCAGAAGTGGGGTCTGATGTGTGTTACACCTTTTGATGCAGGTGCCCCATCCTCTTGTGCCACAACTCATACAACTTTTCATTATTATGCACCAAGGCTTGAATAGGTTCACCCTACAACCTATAAAAAATACCTTCTCTAACCCTTATTACTTGAGTTGTATATGGGCTAGAATCATTCAACCTGATGAGGACTTGTTGGTTCTTGAACTCAACTGCAAATCCCTTATCCTCCATGACCAAAAATTAAAGAACATTATTCCCGAGACCTGGTACAAAAAAGACATCATCGAAATCTAAAGAGTTTCTTGACTCGAGTTAGAAGGGAATAGTACATACTCTAGCTACTAGGTACTTGGTATCATCACTAATCTCAACATGTACTCTTGAATCCTACTTCTTCAAACTAGAAAAAAAAATTTGTACTGATGTCATAGGTCGATATGACCCACTATCCAAACACCACACATTCCTCAAAATTGTACTAGTAGAAAGGAAAGATACCAACAACAAATTATTTTCGAACTTGACAACAAGCTTAGCCATCCGAGTTTCCACAAGCATTTCTATATGCTTATGTTACTACTTCCCTTTACCCTTTTTTTCCTTTCTGGACACTATGATGGATAATGATCATGCTTATGACAATTGAAACACTTGATTTTACTCAAGTTTTCATTCCCTGGTTGTGAGGTTGACTCCTCACTCTTTCTCTTACCCTTGCTAGGTCATTTACCTCTGCCCTTATTTTCCACGACCAAATACAGATAGGTTCTCTTCCCCATCCTCATTTCCAACATTTGAATCTATATGAGTCTCCTCCTAGATACAATCATCCCAAATCCTCTCAAATGTAGGAAGGTTTTCTCGAGCACATATACCTTTGACAAATTGTTCCCATGAAACTGGGAATCCATTCAGTGCCATGTTCACTAACTCTGAATCTTCAACCTTCTCCCCAACTACTACAAGTTGATCATAAATCTGTGTGATCTTCATAAAGTAAATGGTGATTGTGTCAGATTTGGTCATCACTATGGATCTGTGTGTTTTTTGCAATACCATCTTCCTATTTATGTCCTAACTTTTGTAGAGACTAACCAGGACATCAAACATCTCCTTCGTTGTATTCTTCTCAAATACACAAGGGATCATATGATCCTTTATGGAATCGAAGGTCATCCATTTGGCCTTCATTTCTCTCTTATTGTGAGCTACCAACTCTTGTAGATCTGTAGGCGGAGTAGCAATGTTCTTGACAATATTCCATAGATCATTTTCTTCTAGTATGTGTGTAACCCTCACCTTCCATGATAAGAAATTCGAGGCACCATCGAATTTGTCCTCAAACCTAAAGCTATATTATGCCATCTCTAAGATCCACATCAGAAAATCCCAAGTTTGAAAATAAAACTTTGAAGCCCTCTCATTTTTGGTACTTATTCCATGTTGTTGTTGATTTATTGCTACAAATCCTAGAGAATCTCAATCAAAGAAATAAGCTTGTATACCATGTGAAAAATCTCAATCCCTAGGTGACTAAAGTCAATATGATCTCAATCAAACAAGTAGATTGTTGAATTTGATTATTGTAGAAATAAATTCCAGACCATAGCATTAATCACAAAATAGCTAGAAATCAAATAGTGGAAGCATAAAAATTAATTTCACACAACTCATGTAATTACTCCTTCAAAAATAGTTTTTCATTCCTTTGAAAAATTTACAAGGAAACCTCTACAAGCTACCCAAAAAATAGCACATCATGGATACCAAAAAATCACCTTTAACTTGAGTAGAGCATACTGACAAGAGAGTACGGCCTGTTGATCAAAAAAAAAAAACAATAATTTTCTGCTATACGACATTGCATCATTGTTGTACAACATTGTTGTAATGATTTCGTATGGCTATACTAATCCATACTGTTCTTTCTGTGCAATGTTATTGACTTTCATATTGTTGTATGGAACTATTCACAACCTGGAAACACATCTTTCCTAGTTTCTTGCACTCTCCCTCTCTCTCTTTCAACCTCTCAACCTGCTCAACTTCTCATGTGTTCTTTTATGTGTTTGAACTCTCTATCTTGACCTATATTTATAGTTTTAGCTGAGACTAAAACCCTAATCTATTTTTGAGATTACTCCTAGTCTAAGTCATGCATGCATGAAATACACTCTTTACATTCAACTACTAAAAACAAGACTTTCAATTTTTAACTAAAGTGAATTACAAAAAAGAATTAACTTTTCAAAAATATCTCAAACTACTTCTCACATGTTCACATGGAACATGTGTGGAAGTTCTTTTCTCAGCTATAATTCCCAACACATTATTGATTCTTGTGATGATTGAAGCTATCTTGTTGTCTTTCACAGTTGTGTTCAAAACCATATATTTCATGATCACAATAGAATCTCCCACAACAATCATTGAATTTAAGTTAGACTTAAGAGCAAGGATAAGGCCCTGGAAAATAACAAAGGCTTTGACTTGGTTGTTAGTTGAAATTCCCAATCCCCAGGAAAAGGTTGATTATGTTCTTCCCTCGAGATCAAGTATGAACACCACCCCGACCCCCGCACTTGCCACCCCTAGATTAATAATTTATTATTATTCAAAAATTTATTATTTATTATAATTAAATATTTTCATTTTTATTTTAGTTTTTAATCATTGTATGTTATTATAATAACAATTTTTAATCATTGTGTGTTATTGTAATAATCATCAAACAAATAAACTAAACTATTTTAATCATTGTATGTCTAATCTAGGCATTAACATTGAATCAATTTCACAACATAAGTAAAAGTCCATGTATAGAGAAAAATACACATTAATTTTTGTTTTTCTTGTAATAAATAGTCTACTTACACGCTAAGGAAATGCCAACACGAAATTCCAACACTATATACAACAATGTCGAAATAAATGTATAGAATATAACAAAATGAATCCTAATTAGACATCTCTTGATATATCATCAATACTCTCCCTATCATAAAAATGTCCTATGATCACTCTATAAGAACACAATAAAAGAACAATGTATTTCATTAAAGAACTCTCCCTATTATTTTAGTATGATTGATATAAGTTAATTTTTTTTGGGACATAATTAACAATTTACCAATTGCCAATGATCTAAATTTTCCACTATTTTTTCATAACCCTCTTGGAGCACATAATTTGGTTCTTCGTCAATTGGCTTGTGACTAGAGTCATTTAACTATATGTTATAAGGCAAACCCACAATTAATAATGGCATTAAGCTAGTGCAAAGTCACTTGAATACTATTATTGAAGGATACTTATAATAAATGAGATCATATTGAAAACTTACAAAGTGACGTCTAAATGTTGACCTCCCTAATTGACCAGTATAAAGTGTATCATTTTATGTACTTTTTTTAAACTTCAATTATTTTTATTTGTACAATATTTTATTTGGTACGTAGAATTAAAATAATTGATGTTAAACACATTATTAACAATTTTTAATCAATAATTAAGATAATTATATAGTGTTTCTTACATTTGCAAAATTGTCTTGTAGTGTTTGAGGGCCCTTTCGTTGTGCTACATTCTTGTGAAAAAACTATAAGTTCCCTTGATTGCTTGAGTGTGCCTTTCCATACCTCTTTATCAACATTTGCTAGTCTCATGTTCCTTGTTTCCTGGGATGAGAATGCCATGCCATGATTCTTAAATTTGCTCACAAGGCATAGGAAATGTACACATTTGTAAAATTCAATGAAGACATATATTCAAATTTAAGAAAATTGACGAAAAAGTTGAGTGAAGAAAAATAAGGGTAATTTGAATTTCTGTTAATGTTAATTGTCATCTTCTTCATAGTAACTTCCATTCTTTGCAATGCCTATTTGTGACTAAAGTTGCACATCCACACTTATTTTGAAGATATGAAACTACTATTGAAAGATTGTAACTACAAGGAGTATTCTATTTATTATTGAGTCATTATTAATTAGATCAATCCCCTTTTGTGGATTGATCATGTCGGGCATTGTAAATAACCAAATCCCCTTTTGTGCATTAGTCAAACCCTAATTATATTATGCAAATTAAGAAGTCGGCCCCTAGGCCCAATCAAAGTTGTTTTAACCACCAAGAAAAGAAGTTGGCCCTACCTAATGAAGAGACACATTTCCAGCACCTGCCAACTAGTATAAATAAAGGAGCCTAGTGCCTCATTTGTACATTCACTCATCAAGTGCGCAAGTTTGGAAGTTGCAATTGGGAGAAGAAGGAAGAGAGAGGTGCATTGCTCGGTGTTGGATATTCTCTAGTGTTTCGGTTTATTATCTTGGCATTGTATTGGCTATCTATATTAAGGAAGTTTTTGTTGGGTTTTCTTCCCCATGAGGGTTTCCCAAGATAAATGTTGTGTATCTTGTGATTGTGTTTCTCCCAGTGATCCTACCTATGCTATGGTTATCTAGTAAATTGAAAAGAAACCTAATAATAGATCAAAAATTAACATGGTATTAGAGCTAAGCTAAAGAGAGCACCTATCACTGGATAAGCAAAAACATCATTGTTCTCGTACAAGAAAATTAGGGCTTTTTGTTGGAGAGGAATATTTTCCTAAAAACCATCTAAAAAAGTGTGCCCTACCCCTAGTGAATATTTTGGTAGCTTGAGCGCACATTTTTAGTGGACAGAGCCTCTGAAAATTCAAACCCTAATGTTGACTATTACGGAAAACCAGAAGTACCAAAAAACCAGAAAAACTAGGAAACCAGAACTAGTACCAGAAGTACCAGTCCAGATTTTTGCTGGTCAAGTTTCAAGGGGAAAAACTTGAAATTTTTGAAATCTAACATCTCCAACAAACTCGCCTTGGCCCAGTGCATCTAGTCCCTAGATTAGAATTTCAAAATTTGAAGTTTGAAAAATTAGGGTTTCCTCATAAAACCCTAAGTTGCATTTGCAGTTGCAGTTTCAGTATCAGTTGCAGTACCAGTTGCAGTCACCCTTGAAGCTTTTAAAGGGTTGGTAATTATTACCGCTACTACCAGATGGTGCCACTACCTACAAATACTATCAGAGGTATGTACTCACATGTGTTTAAACTATTAATCTTTCAAGGGTATTTGCAAGAGAAGGGATCTCTTGCCATAGATTCAGAAGGATCTCAAATCTAGCACATTCAAAGGAATAATGCAACCCATGTTTGATTATTTTGATATGCATCTATTTGTTATGACATTATTTTGATCTAGATTGCATGTTGAAGCTATGACCATCATACTAACCTTTGGTCAAAATTAAAGTCGAGGTATTAGATTGATTAAAGTTGAGATCATAGAGTTTATTCTCTAACCCAACCTTCTGTCAAGATACCATATTGTCTTAGTACAGAAGATAGGTAGAAGAAAGCATTTGTCATCTTGAGTGAAGGAGACTTGGAAGAAAAGCAACACACTCATTCTTTAGAACAAGACTCCAGGTTCCGGGTTTGATTAATTAAGTTGATAAGATTCCAAGTTGCATGTGACAAGTTGATAACTACCCCATTGCAAGTAAACACTATAGTTGAGGTAGTAGTCTTTGAAAAGTATTATACTTGGTAGCATGTGAGCATATTGAGATAAATGATTAATGTAATCATTTACCAGATACAACTAACATCTCCTCTAGGAGAAACTTCTTGTGTTGGTTCCACGTTACCATGGAGGAATGTTTGATCACAACACTAGAAGAGTGTTGATCTCATTTCATGTTGTATTTCTTACATATCACAACACTATAAGAGTCTTGATCTCATTTCATATTGTATTTCTTACTTTTGATCTTTGTTTCAGGCAGGTCACAAGTAATAGCTCTAAAGGAGCTATTGTGACGATTATTCATGCCATTGTTTTATTACAATTATCAAAAGAGTATTATTCTTGCATGTTGTTTTATTGACCTTGTTTCAAGTCACAAGTGATAGCCCCAAGGAAGCTATAATGAAGGTTACAAAAGGAAATAGATTATATCAGACATGAAAAAGACTATGTACATAACCATATACAGTCATGTACCAAAGAAGCTAAAGAAGAAGCCATTTTTGAGATCTAGAGTATCTCATATGGAGATTGATTGTAAGGAGAAGAAGGCTCCAAAGATGACCGAACATTAGAACAAGAACTCACAGTAGACTTGTTCAAAGGATAATGAATCCACCTTGACAAGAAGCATAATTCACTTGAAGTATGAATCAACTTTTCATATTTAGACTTGGTATTCAACACCAAGTATACCTTGTAAGAGATGATGAAGTCCTTGTAGACTCAGAAGAAATCAAGGGTAAGCCTGATCTCAGAAAGGATCAGATGAAGAGACAACTTCCAAGACTAGGAGATAGATGCCATAATAAGACTAGATCGTAGCTTCAAAAAATTCTAGGAGATGTGAAATCTCCTGGGAAGATTCCCTTGTTTCAGTGACAAAGAAGGAAGCCAGTCAAAAAGACTAGGATATGAATTTTTCCGTGAGACTAGAAGAGAAGTCAGTATTGACTTCCAAGATTGATCTAACAGATCAAGCATGTTGTAGTTGTGCAAAGCCTGATGTGTGTCCATAGGATTCTTCCAGCAAGAGGGAGAAGACTATGACAAGACACTTACTCTAGTAATTGAAGAAATAGTTCCAGTATTCATGAAGACAACCAAAATAACCATGATTCATATATAGTATGAGATGTAGGGGGAGAAATCCCCATATTTAAAATTGAGTGGCAGTTGGTACAATACATTAGTTGGGTCATGGTGACATGACTACAATAAAAGATAGAGTTACCTCCATGAAAGAAGAAGAGCTACCTTCAGTATCAGTTATTGAGCCAGTCTCATTTTCAAATGAAGTTGTTGTCATGATGAAGTAGAGGATTTGATCTCATATTTCATAAGTCACAGTGAGAATGGAGCAGCCATTATCAACTTCAAAGCAACTGCAGGTGCAAAGTCCCACTTCCAGAGGAACATTTGCAGAGAGAGTAGAGGTCATACTCCCAGACAATAAGATAGATAGTGCTTTGAAGAAAGCACATAGAGATAGCACATGATTGTGCATATTGAGTTGCAGTTGAGAAAGTGTACCATGTTGGTACAAAGTGATGTGAAAATTTGATTTGAAGTTGAAGATAGAAAGACTCATGTCTGTAAGATGAAGCAAGCTCGTAGAGCTTGGTATGGAAGAATTGACAGTTTCCTAACGAGCTTGGGATTTACCAAGAGTAAAGTTGATTCTAACCTTTACTTCAAGGTTATGAACCAGTTATATTATTGATGTATGTGGATGACTTATTCTTAACTGGAGAAGAAAAACTCATCACAAAATTGTAAGAAGAATCTCACTGCAAAATTTGAGATGAAAAACCTAGGCCTGATGCATTATTACTTAGGTCTTGAATTTTGGCAGAGCCCAGAGAAGATCTTCCTTAACCAAGGGAAGTTTGCAATAGAAATATTAAATATGGTTGATATGTTGGAGTGTAAATCCATGAACACACCCATGGAAATAAAGTTGAAGCTCCTGGTAGATACCTCTTCAGAATTGGTTGATGCTACCCTGTAAAGACACTTTATTAGTTCATTGATGTATCTGACGAATAACAGACCGGATATAAGTTTTGATGTGAACACCTTTGATTCAATATCTTATAGAGACCAGACGTGTTCACCTTGTAGCTACAAAACATGTGATGAGATACCTTAAGGGTACATTGGATTTTGGTCTCTGTTATACTAGAGATCATGGCTTCAGATTGTATGGATATACTGATTCAGATTGAGCTGGAAGTGTTTTTGATAGAAAGAGCACTTCAGGAATTTGTTTCAGTCTGGGGTCAACCATGACTTCATGGCATAGTAGGGAGCAATCCAGCATTGCTCCCAGTACGACAGAAGCGGAATACATTGTTGCGTGTTCTGCCAGTTGTGAATCCATATGGCTTCAGATGTTGTTGACATATCTATTAGATTTAGAGATGGAATCCACCGTGATCCTATGTGAAAATTGGAGTTGTATAAAGATGATGTGTTCCATGATGAGTCGAAGCACATAGAGATCTGGTATCTATTCATTCATGATATGATGCACAGAGGAGCTATAAAGCTCCATTATGTTGGCACGAATGAGCAGTTTGCAGATGTGTTGACCAAGCCTTTGTCTCATGTAAAGTTTGAGCACTTTGGAGACAATCTTGGTATAGCCCGAAAGGACCTCCCTCGAAAAGGGGAGTAGTGTTGATGTCAGCCTTATGCTGAATATTTCCAGCTTTGTGTTCATGCTAATGTGATGCCAGCCTAGTGTTGAATATTTCTAGCTCTGTGTTGATGTTGATGTGATTCCATCCTTGTGCTAAACATTTTCGGCTTCGTGTTGATGTTGATGTGATTCCAGCCTTGTACTGAAGATTTCCAACGTCGTGTTGATGTTTTTGTGATGCAAGCCTCGTGCTGAAGATTTCTAGCTTCGTGTTGATGTTGTTGAGATTCCAGCTTCGTGCTGAAGATTTCCAGCTTTGTGTTGATGTTGATGAGATGCTAGCTTCGTGCTGAAGATTTCCAGCCTAGTGTTGATGTTGATGATGCTTCAGCCTTCGTGTTGTGATGTTGTTGTTGTTGATGTTGTATCAGCCTTGTGTTGTTATTGATGATGATGATGATGTATTAGTGTTATACTAATCCATGTTGATGTAGATGGTGATGATGCCATTCCAGTTCCTTGTTGTGGATGATGATATTGATGATGAGAAAAAACTTTCGATGATTTATAGATATGCCAATCAGTGTTCTAGATTATTTTAATGTTGTTTCCCTCTCTCTCCTGATGATGTTGTCGAATACCCTTTTTGTTAAGGGCGAGTGTTGAAATATTGTATCTACAAAGAGTATTCTATTTATTATTGAGTCATTATGAATTAGATCAATCCCATTTTGTGGATTGATCATGTCAAGCATTATAAATGACGAAATTCCTTTTTGTGGATTGGTCAAACCCTAATTATATTATGAAAATTAAGAAGTCTTCCCCCAAGCCCAATTAAAGTGGTTTTAACCACTAAGAAGAGAAGTCGTCCCTGCCTAGTGAAGAGACACCTTTCCAGCACCTTCCAGCTAGTATAAATAAAGGAGGCTAGCGCCTCATTTGTACGCTCACTCATTCAGTCATCAAGTGCGCAAGTTTGGAAGCTCCAGTTGGGAGAAGAAGGAAAAGAGAGGTGCATTGCTCGGTGTTGGATATTCTCTAGTGTTTTGGTTTATTGTCTTGGCATTGTATTGGCAATCTATATTGAGGAAGTTTTTGTTGGGTTTTCTTCCCCATGAGGGTTTCCCAAGATAAATGTTGTGTATCTTGTGATTTTGTTTCTCCCAATGATCCTACCTATGCTATGGTTATCTAGTAAATTGAAAAGAAACATAATAATAGCTCAAAACTTAACAACTACATTTTCCATTTTTTGTTATATTGTTTCGAGAACTCCCTAGTGAAAGCATCAAATAAGTCCATTTAAAAAACTTTGTTCTTTACATATTTTAAGACCTCTTCTTTCCCATTAATTAGTAGTGGTTAATATTTATCTAAATTATAAGTTCTATCAATCTTAAGACATATGTTGACCCTCAATTCATCTTCTTATATACATGTTGTGCTCATACATTATACACAGAACAAATAAGTACAATGATAAATGTTGTTTACTTAATACAATTAAAATGTAAAAATATTTCATGATATTCATTAAAAAATACAAGATAAATTATATATGTAGAATGTGATGAGAGACTCTTAGTGAGATTTGATGCACTTACAAACTCAAAAATCGAACCTTTCTTTGCAATTAATTTTTCTCTTTTAGTTAAGGACTTATGAGCTCTCTAATTAAAATCTTTTTACAACAAAAAATAATATATTATTAAGAATTATAAATGAAATTCCAATAAAATAAATACATATATTTAAATATTATATAGAATTATAAAGTATGTAATTACAAGTGACTTCTACACCACTTCAATATTTGTATTTTCCTTTCTCCTTTCTCAAGCGATGCTCCTCTAGTTTTATGCGTTCTCCGTAATCTCTCGATTCATCTTTATTAGAAACCATATCTATGGATGCACTACAATAATAAAATAACAAGGTAAAGTACTAAAATACATCTTGAGAAATCAATGCAGAACACTAACATCATAATTGACATTATCAAAACAAAAACGTCTAATATCTATGCAACTCCATGAAAATGAAGATGGAAATTATGATGTTAAGAATGATTCCTCCATGACATATAGGCAAAGGAATTGAAATATATCTAACAAACGATTCATACTTATAAATATAGGCAAAGGAAGTGAAATATATCTAATCACTTTCTTGTATGGACCTTCTTTTGGGTTCATATCGGTAAGTTGGAAAAACTTGTATGGACCTTCTTTTGGGTTAATATCTTATGCATGTGTGATCATCACTTATGCGTGTCACATATATGTGAAATTTTGTTGCTTATGTGTGTGAGTTAGATACGTTTCTTATGTGTATGGGTGTGTACGATAGGTGTGTAGATATGTGCATAGATTAGGTGTATCATGTATGTTAGTTGTGTCATTTTAGGTATCGCTTATGTAGATATGTTTGTTAAGTTAGGTGTTACTTATACGTTATTTATCATAACTACTATAGTCTTATTTTAATTTCTTCTTTAAATTGAAATTTTGATTATATTACTAGTGTTAAATATTGTTTGAAAGTAATTAATTTAGATATATTATAATGAAAATATTAACTTTTTATATAATTAGTTGGTGAAGATGTACAAATAATGAGTGAAATATAAGGCAATTTCTCATGCACACCAACTATTTTTTTGAAATATTATAAAAACTTATCCATATATCACTATTTTATAAATTAATTCATATKCACTTTTCTTCTCTATAATATCCCTCCCTCACTCAAGCTTCTTTGTCATCACACTAGCTTTTCATTGTCAATCATTACATTATGGGGTTGGCTTGAGATATAGTCCCAAGTTTGATGATCAATTACAGTTCTTAATCCTTTATAATCTCTTGATCAAAGAAGTAGTCATATATTCTCCTCTCCAAGAGATGAATATATCTCTACACTCAAATTCTCAAACTGACTCTTAACCCCTATCTCCATATGGACCTAATAAACCTAGATACACTCACCATTGCAATGGAGAATACAATCTTCAACATTCTTCTTCCGATTTCAAAGATTTTCATTTACATACACCCTTTGATTAGTGGTTTACTTACCAAAATGTATGTACCAAAATGTATAAACATGAATAAAGATTGTGACGTGAAAGAATGCTTAACACCTGGCTATTTTTCATTGCCTTGAAAGTGAAATCCTATCTCCCACCCTTTTCTCTTATTCTTGTTGTAGTATGCTTGAACTCTCCAACTACATTGTCGCTCATATTCCACCCAATTTCATTGGATTAAATCATCTCATTATGTTATTTCTTCGATGTGGAAATAAGAGATATCTCTTTAATTCCATTTATTTCTAATGGAAATAAGAGATGTCTCTTTAATTCCATTTATTTCTAATCTTTGTCTTCTCTACAATCTTATATCAATTATGTAGGAAAACAAAGGTTATCTTTTCCTCCTAAAATTACAAATTAATTCGATTGACTCGAGAGAAATAATTAATTGCCCCAAGCTTAAAACTCTAAACAACATACTCGATAAAAGATTTGACAGTAAACGTGTTGTTGTTTTATGTCTTTCCTTGCTAATGTAGCACCTCCAAATAATTATTGAGGTTGTATACGAGAGAAAAAAACATATCATTTCTTAGCCACATTGGAACAAGCCATATTGTAACTACTTGGGAATGAATGTCAACTCCACGTGATCATTTTCTCAACACAAGGTTGAGAAAAGTGCATTATGCATGTGTGGGAAGGTAATATGTAATAATGAAAAACAAAAAGGATCTAACCTTAGTTATTGTGTATGTGTTGTCTATTTGTTATGGAGTTTATTTGTTATTTAAATTTTGTTTAGATACATGGAGGATCACCATTTTATTAACACAATTGGATTATATTTGTTTAAAACCGTGATATATATGCGTACTTTATTAGTCCCTGTCGCAGGCATAGAGGGACTATAGCGATCGATAATTCGGACTACATATTAGTTTTTCCTTTAATCATAAATATTTGCATAATACCTATTGTTGGAGCTAGTGAATTTAAAGCATATATTTTTATATAAAAAAAAGTATCATATATCTACTGATCAGATTGGATAAGAGATTAGAGGTCTTATTGTCGACTTTGCTATTCCCAATGTTTTATATGGCAACATATCTAAACTTTTTCTCATATACAATCTTTTTGAATAATATATTTTTCCTATATATTGCTTGAAGGTGGATTAATACTAGCATTAGTTCGAATGTTTGTATTAGCATTTCTGCTAGCTGAATATATCTCTAAGTTTTGATTTGTACTAATCATATTGAAATGTTTTGATATCCAAGTTTTATAGTGATTGATAATTCCAAAGATTATAACATCCTTACCGTATGTATTTGTATTGAAATGTATTGATACTTTTTTCGAGATGCCTCAATAGGCTTGACAACTTAAATGTTTATATGATGCGACGTCCTCCAACAGGCCTAACAGCTTAAATGTTTGCATACCTCGAGGTCCTTAGACAGCCTGATAGCCTTAAATGTTTATCTATATATGCTTCTCAGAGTACATTTTTCCTCGAAATTTTCCATACAATGTTACAGTGAATTAGCACAGTCTTGTTGTCCACCACCAGTTGAATAGCCATTGTATGTTTCATCCTTCTTCTACCTTTGCAAGCAATTTTGTCATCGTTTAAGCTACATACATTGTTTACTGGTTCGATGAGTGCTTCTTATTCATTGGTTCGTCAGTTGTTGCTTGTTGTTGTTCCATTCGCGATTCGACCTGCACTTCTGCATTTCATCGTTTTGAATTAAGTTTCGATGTCATAGTTTCATTTTATATTCCTTGTTTGTTGTTAAGTGTTTGCAGTTTGCAAGTAAGAATGTTTGCTTATTTGTAGTGGCATGGTCGTCGTATGTTTTTGGTTCCTTCTGTGCTTGGGCTACAATTTCGTAATCTTTGGAGATACATATGTTGTTTACTAGCTTGGTGGTTCTTGCTGGTTTGTTGGTTCATGGGTTGTTGGTTCTGTTTGTTTGGCTCAGGTTTACGCTTTGGGGACTTGGGGGTGCAATTTGGCATGTTCGTGCTTTCTCGCTGGTTTGGTTCTTGCTGTTTTATTTTGTTTGATTTGACCTTGCAGGGTTGGGGTCCAGCATCGGTGGTTGGAGCTTTTTTTTTCTTTTTTTTTTTGGATTATTATTGTTTTTGGGGGCACTTTACGATGTTTAGCCCCTGCACCCATGAGTCGACATGTACTTGTGTTATTTTCCCTATATACCGAGGTTGATATATGTTCTGTTGTGAGATTTTGTTGGTGCTTCAGTGCTGACATGAAAGAAAATAGTTGCATGCAAAATTGTTCGAGGATTACATGTGAGATTGCAATATTCGTTATTTTTTTGTTAGAATAAAGCATATGCAGGCTACATTTATAAACCATGTATGGTCAAATGTGCCCATATGATATTACATGTTCTTTATCCTCTACACAGATTGGTGTGTGCATGATGCAATTTATATTGTGCTTGAGATATGATATGTACAACAAAGATTCTGCAATATTATATTTGGATGTCTGGAAGCATGTATGGGTAGTTTGCCACAGAAAACCAAAAACTTGTATCATGGGCACAATAGTCTATGTAGAGGATAAAGAACATGTATTTCCATCGGTGGAATCATATATGGATAATTTACCACGGAAAACTAGAAATAGTTTAGCTACAGCCATGCCATTCTGTGATATTTTGTGGCTTGTAATATATTTTGGGGAGGGAAAAAAATTACACGTTTACAGCTATGGATAGAGAAGCACAAAGGTTCATGTTTCTGGCTATATTCTAGACTGTTCGTTGAGTCTATTTTATTGTATGTACATATTTCTTGTTCTCCGGTCCATACCAACTTCCATTCATGTTCATTGTATTTTGTGTGTTCCCACATTCAAACAAACAGAATAGTTGGAGAAAACGAGGAATTCTTGACTGCATCGGTTGAAGAGGATATAGAAAGGTGCATGCTTGTACTATTATTTCATATTGTGTTGTTTTGTATTTCATTTATGATCTGTATATGTGTTCACCTAGTTTATTATATGTATATGTTGTGTGTCTTCCTACATGGTAACTTATCTTCATTACATGCCTTCCTGCATACTAACCTGTTTCATGTTCGTTGTGTTTTCACTGCATTGCTACATTTAAACAAATAGAACATTTGGAGATGACGATGGGCTCTTTCGTGGGTAAATAACCATGTTTCTCTTTCTTTTACATGTATGTGTTCATTATAAGTTATTTTCAATACATGCCTTCCTGCATACTAAGCTACTTCATGTTCGTTGTGTTTTCGCTGCATTGCTGCATTTAAACAAACAGAATGGTTGGAGAGGACGATGGACTCTTTGGCGTGTAAATAGAAATGTTTCTCTTTCGTTTAGATGTTTGTCTTCATACTAACTTGCCTTCATGTCCATTGTATATTCGGCATTGTTGCCTTGTAAAAAACAGGTTTCTTGGACAGGAAGATGAATTGTTCTATGCAACATCAGAGGGTTCTGTGGTACAATCTTCTAAAAGGTATACCAATTGTGCTGGTAAATTAAATATACAAACCGGGTGGGGGCATATAATATTAGACTTGAAAACGATGGCTTGCCAGCAATGGGCCTTTCTTCCCTCCCTATTTTTACTTTTTCCATTTTCTATTATCCCTTTTGTTTTCTAATTCATCTTCTTAGTGTGCTTTCCGAAAATGCCTTGGTGCGTCGGTTAGCGGACTAACGGTTTCACATCTATGGTCGTGCTTCTACCTTATTCCATAGTTACCCACTTTGTCGATTGCGAGTACCGGGTTGGTAGGTTCAAGATTGATCCCCTAGATTCTGGGGGTCCGCGATATACAGATTAGCCATGGTGCCCTGCCCTCACGCCCTGTTTACTGTTAAACATTTTTTCAGTTAAAAAAATAATATGCATACAATTTTACAGTTATTTAGTCCTTCTAATGGACAGTATACAATGCATATGCTTGTTTAGTCCTGATGTTCATCTGCACATGCTTGCATCAGAAAACGTTGGACTAGTGACATGGGCATGAGCAGTCAATCATCCCAGACATCAGCAGACCAACAAGGCCAAAGGTAAAGATGCATACACTCTGCTCTTAGTATGTTTACCAAACAAATATCATCGGCTATATATTCATCTATGGCATGGTGGATATTTTGATGTCATCTACAATACATGGTTTGCAGCTCACAAGAAGTATCAACAAGTACAAGCGAGAAATCGAATGTGTTGCATGTTCCACAGACTAAGAGGTGTGGTTGCAAAACTCTGGCTCCATAGTTCATCAAATCTATGTGTGTACTTGTATATTTATGTCATTGAAATAAGAATACCAAAAAAAAAAATGCACACTACCATTCACTTTAGTTTTCTTGTTAAAAAATTGTCACTAGGTCTAGAGTTGTAACATCCAAAGTACTATCAATACAGGGCTTGAACAACCTCTAAACTGAACAAGTGTTCATCAAGGACATAATGGTCGTTTATAGCACCTACTTGGACAAGGAAAACAAAAGTAAATCCATTATGTGTGTTGACATGACAGACAAGGAGGCCATGATGATAGTGACACTGACTATTCCTCAACAACTTGTCCAGAAACATGCAAAAAATATATTGCCGGGTAATGGGATATCCATTACAAATTTTAATATATTGCCCAAAACAGTATATGACCGTGGTGATTATGATCGAATTATTTTTCTCAACGAAACAAGCATTGTGGAAAAAAAATTCGATGTTTGTTCAGAATATCATTTCATCCCGGACTCGACTATTAGCCAGTTTGCACAGAGCACTGATATTTACCCAATCAGAATGATTGGCACAGTTGTCACACTGGCGAGAAAACTTGGCTCACAACACATTCTCCATATAAAGGATGGAGAGTTGGACAACAAAAAGGAAATGGTACCACTTTTCATGTTCAGTTTTTTCCTTTACTTTCACATGTGCATGTATCTCGGGTAAGTTACACAAATATTGCACTGTTCCCTGTTGCAGCTACAATTGTTCGATATGTATTCAAATTTTTTTTCGTCAATGGAGCAACAATTGCATAAAGGGAAAATTCCACTTATTCTCTTAAAAAATAGAACAAAGAAAAGGGATGTTAGAGAAAGGATCTTTCGGACAACCCAGGCAACATTTGTAACAGAGTTGCGAGAAGATATAGTACAGGATCTAAAGAAACTAGCTATCCCTACAACTGTTGTGTGTATACACCCACAAATTCATCCTCACTTTGCTTATAGAAATAGCCTTCAATAAATTTATGTGGCCTGTTTTATTTTATTTTATTATTTTTAAGGGGAGGGGGGGGTGCTGTTGTGTATTATATTGTTCAATGTATTAATTCATATGCTCGTATTCCCAAGTTGAATGTGTTTTAGCTGCAGCCAATGTGTACTCAACCCCCTTTGAACCTATATGTGAAAAATGCAACTCTCTTACTTCTGCCTCCGCTTTGATAAGTGATGATACGATTGATTGTCTATGATGCAATGAAAAATGTCCATATATATATGGACATTGCATCAATGTTGTCATATGAACCATGGGCAACACAACCATGCACTGTACGATTAGGTAGCCTATGTTACAAAATGTGCTTCCTAAGTTGGCAGAGTTGTCATATGAAACGTATCTACAGAAAAAGGAAACCAGTGTCTACATGCCGTGGGACCTTCAGATACACAACAAATTCACCTTAAATGAGGACAATGAAATTTTTCATATCGGCTAAAGAAGGGGAAAAAATATATATATCAAACTTTGGCAGGAAACGAAAATACCTCATGTGTCTCTGCAATATTTCTTCAACATCCAGATGAGTGTTCGTCGGACTCGGCTAGTTGGGATTGCATGCGCATAAGATTGTTCGGTCCAAAAAATGGGAAGCATGGCAGAAAACCCCATATATCACATGGCCCCGATTATTTTCTACTGGGAACATATACCAGATGCAAGAGAAAACGAATGCGGCGACGTATTTTCTTTGTATATCAAATTGTTTGGTGCAAAGGTCGATGGGTCTTGCTCTATGGAACCTTGTGGGAACTTGCTTGTGGCTTGTTTGAAGTTTAGTTGATTCTTGGTTGTGTGCTTCGTCTTTCAATTTGTATATCGTGGAACTCCAACTGTTTTTTGGAGGACATGGAACAATATAATTGAATTTTCTAGCCAGCTGGCCCACAAATCCACCTGATAATTTCTATGGCGTTGTGACGCAAATGTAGTATGTGGCTTTTTTTAGCAGTTGTCCTTGATCGATGAACTTGGTAAAATTAATCTCCTAGAATAATTCAAAATCAACGAATATATATTGTGTGAAGTGAAATTGTGCTATCATATCAACAAGAGGCCCTTAAAATTCAAATTGGTCATTGTTTTGGCATTTTTTCTTAATCAATGAACTTGGTAAAATTAATGTCCTAGAAGAATTGAAATCAACGAATATATATTGTGCGAAGTGAAATTGTGCTATCATATGAACAAGAGGCCCTTAAAATTCAAATTGGTCCTTGTTATGCTTGCGGTGATAGAATTTAAAAAAAACTTTCTTTTGTTTCCTTCAATTTTTTAAAAATAAGCGATTTAACATCCTTTGATAATTTTATGTAATTCAATTGTACAATATCAATATTTAATATTAATAATTTAGTATTTGAAAATAATGTTTTTAGGTAATGTTAGATAGGATGACCATCCGTTAACAATCACAATCTTGAGCCCACTAGTCCTAGAGTCCTTTTGTCTATTTGTATGTCGCAGAACTCCGAATATTGTTTGGAGGACATGGGACAATAGAAGTGCAATGTTGAGCCAACTAGCCCGTAAGTCTACCTGTCAATTTGTATATCGTGGAAGTCTGGGTGTTATTTGTAGGACACAGAAGAATAAAGGCTCAATTTTGAGTCCGCCAGGCCGAGAACCCACAATCCAAAAAGTGGCTAAGTATGGAATGAAGGATCTATACATGCTCTATAAAATCTCATGTCCATACTTTATAAAAGTACATGTTTACTATGTATTGCTCGTTTGTCGGAAAACTTTTATATCACTATCCCGACCAAATTCTACAAAATTTCTTGTCTAATTAAATTATGCAATATCAATATTTAATATTAATAATTTAGTATTGAAAATAATGTTTTTAGATCATGTTAGATAGTTGATAGGGATTACCATCCATAAACAATGGAAATCTTGAAACCACCAGCCCTGGAGTCCATCTGTTAATTTGTATATCGTGGAACTCTGAGTGTTGTTTGGAGAACATGGAACAATAGAAGTGCAATGTTGAGCCAACCAGGCTGCAGGTCCGCTTGTCAATTTGTATATCACGAAATTGTGGGTGCTATTTGTTGGCCACGGAACAATAGAGGCCCAATTTTTAGCCCAAGAACCCATGATCCAAAAAGTGTCTAAGTATGGAATGGTGGATCCGTACATGATCTATAAAAATTTCATGTCCATACTTTATAAGAGTACATACTTAGTATGTATTACTCATTTTTCGGAAAATTTCTAGGTGCGGAAGTTGGCGGATTCATGACTTCAAATTTCACTTACTTTTATATCACCAGCCAGATCGACTGCTTCCCTATTTGATATTGTAATAAACAAATATAAACTAGCCCAAGTCCAATTGTGCTATCACATCAACATGAGGCCCTTAAAATTCAAATAGTTGGCAAGTCTGCTTGTAAGTTTGTATATTGTGGAAATGTGGGTGCTCTTTGTAGGGAACGGAACAACAGAGGCCCAATTTTGAACCCGCCAGCCCGAGAAGCCGTGATCCAAATAGTGGCTAATTATGGAATGAGGGATCCGTACATGCTCTATAAAATCTCAAGTCCATAGTTTTTAGAAGTGGATATTTAGTATGTATTACTTGTTTCCTCTGAATGATGTTTAGAATATACGGAACAATAGAATTGCAATGTTGAGCAAGCCAATCCGCAAGTTTTCCTGTCAATTTGTATATCGCGGGACTCTAGGTGCTATTTGTAGGATACAAAGAAATAGAGGCCCAGTTTTGAGCCCGCCAGACCGAGAACCCGCGATCGAAAAAGTGGCCAAGTATGAAATGTGAGATCTGTACAAGCTCTATAAAAACCTCATGTCCATACCTTGTAAGAGTACATACTTAGTATGTATTACTCATTTTTTCGGAAAAATTCTACCTTCGAAAGTTGGCGAATTCACAACTTTAGGTTTCAATTACTTTTAGATCACCAGCCCGACTGACCGCTTCTCGGTTTGATATTGTAAGAAACAAATATAAACTGGCCCAAGTCTAATTGTGCTATTACATCAACACGAGGCCCTTAAAATTGAAATATCTTGCTTGTCAATTTTTATATCGCGAAACTCTAGGTGCTATTTGTTGATATCATGATAGCTTCAGGAGGTATGAATCTCTATTGTGACCTTTGACAAGATTAGAATGTTTTGGAAGAAAGCAAAGCAATGAAAGTAACCCTAGATGAGATGTTGGTTGAAGAGAGACAATTAATATGAATTAATTAGTACCCAGAGAGAGAAGTCGTCCAAGGCAAGTCTACCAGGAAGACTATAAATACAGGGCACCAGTCCCTCATTTGACATATTTTTAGAATCGCAGAAGTCACTTGTGCGCATTGCAGTTTTGCAGTCTTGTGCACAAGTCCTGGGGAAGGTGTTGCGCTAGTCTTGGGTTGGACTCTCTGATCAGCTTTGGTTACTTCTTTCTTGGAGCATTAGCCTTGCTTGGCTATTGGATTGCTACTAGGATTCTTCTCTTTCAAGGTCAAGTTTCTCAAAGGGTGGCTTAGGCCTATGGTTGGGTGACAATAGTAATATTGTCAATGCTAAAATCAACACATTCTTTCATATTCTAACATGTTATGGGCCCACACCTCCTTCATTTAGTCTAACCACTGGAAGGAAGCATTTACATTAGGATATTGAGCTCGTTGAGGAACTTCTTCTAGGGTTACTAGCAGAAGCAACTTCCAAGACACTATCGCTAGGGTTACTAGCAGGAACAGTTGCAGAAACCCTAAATATCATATTCAACACCTTCTGATGGAGCATCTTTCTCAAGGAGAATATATTCAAATGCACCCTAGTTCAACGCACCTTTTGGCTCTCTCAGAAGACACAAAAGTCAGAGTTGAAGTTTTCGATCAATGCATGACCTGCTACCATTCAACCGAAGACATGAGTGAAACGATCAACCTTCTACACTACTCAGAACTTACTAGAACGATTGAAGATGACATGTGGATAATTGATAGTGGAGCTTGTAGGAACATGACAAGAGATCAAGACAAACTCTCAAATCTAAATGAGAAGAAGACATTATACAAGGTAGAGCTTGGAGACAAAATCACTTACCCAGTCGAAGGATTTGGACAAGCCTCTATCAAGTTGAAAACAGGTAACAATGTTCACTGAAGCAATGTTTTATATGTACCTGGTTTAGAAAAGAATCTTGTATCCATATCTTGCCTAGAAGACAAAGGAAACATAATAGCTTTCATGGATGGAAAAGTGTTATCATGGCATAAGGACTCCAGCATAGAGAATTCTAGGGTTATTGGAAGTCGTGAAGGAAATCTGTATAGACTACTAGAACAAAATGAAGAACCTCTCGTACATGACGAAGTCAATGCCAATGAAATTTGGCATAGTGATCCAGAATTGGATCCAGAAGCCTGAAAGGGCTTAAAATGGCTCAAAAATGAAAGTGCTCAGAATCCGACGAAACCAACGACATTGCGTCCATCTCGTCTTCCTGATTCCGTCCATATATTTACTTCGTCAAACGGGCTTCCTATGCAAAAGATATCGCATTCTGTCCGAAAACCCAAACAGGCAAAAAACAAAGTGGGTGACTGTACAGTCCATACAGTGCCACGTGGCAGGCTGACTGTACAAGTCGTACGACCATACAACTGACGTGGTAGTTTCTGGTGATGACATGTGGCAGGTGATGGAGCACATGACAGGTACAGTTGGACCAATCAGAGGGTGACACATGTCACCACTGTAAGGGTGACATGTGGCACAGGCTGACGTGGCAGGAATGATGTCAGTAGGTTGACTCGGCAGGTACGGTGACAGGTGGCAGAGTACGTGGTAGGCACATGGATGAATCAGAGATTGATAGGTGGTAGTTTTTGATTGGTTGTTGAGGTGCCATGTGGCCCAGTCATGGGCTGCCACGTGGCACCCTGTGGTTGTCTCTAGGGTTATATAAAATTATATTGTCTCCACTGGGGTCGAACCCCTGACCTCTCCTTCGGGCTATGGACTGGCAGGACTGGGCTAATTGCTCGCTCCACTGGCAGTTCTTATTAACTACATGACAAAGAAATTATTTGAATTAAAACAAAGAAATCAACGGAGGCGGAAAGGGCTGGGGCTTAGCCCTAGCCCTCGGCACTAACACATGACGTGACCACCCCATATGGCCATGAGAATGCAGGGGGTTTAACTTGCGTAGAGTATGGGATAGGGCCTAGCCCTCGGACTTCGGCGCCAACATGTAACCACCAGTGAAACGGAGGGGGCCATCCACCAAAAAAGGGCACGGGGGTTAGTTTTTTAGTCGTGGTCCTATGGTTATGTTGAAGACCAGGAGCCCAGACAGGGGGGCTCATGTACAGATGGAGCACCTGGCCACATAGCCACTCCCCCATATGACTAGGAGCACAGGCCGAAAGGGGCTATGCCCTATTATTATCCAAATTTTCGGAGGAATTTGGGGATGGATAACCAGCTTCATATCTATAAAAACTAGGCCTGTTTGAGGCCATGGAGGAAAGTCAGAGCAGATTTATGCTAAAGAGAATCCAAGACAAAATCCATTTTTATGTAGGGAAGCTATTGAGGAGCAGACACTTGTGGGCCATTTCTGGGAGCTCCGGACATCCGTTTTGCGTGTTGTTTTCTTTGCTGGGTTCTAGAGATCTGGAAGAACATGACCAGGTCAGTCTTGTAGCCAATTGGCACTGCTGCAATGTACATTTTATCTTTTGAACAGAAATAAAGAAGCCTCCCCCACAGAGATAAAGGCCCGGAGACGTAGGCAACGTTGTGCCGAACTCCGTTATCAATTCTCGTGTTATGGTTTGTTGTTTATTATTTCATTTCAGATCTGCAAATGTGTATATGGCTATCATAATTCCTCTTCTTTCCTCATTCTTTCATTAATCTTCTTAAAAGGGTTAATTAACACATGCAATTAAAAATTCAACCATAGTCATTAAAAGATCCTACGGATCAAGTGGTATCAAAGCTAGTTGACGTTTGGATTTGAGTTTTGCATGTTAACCAGGGAAAAGCTACAGCGTGGTGAAGGCAAGCTTGTTGCAGAGAATCCATTAATTGGATTGAGAAAGAGAGCTTCTC
>JZKD02S1677048.1:1330386-1349916 GCA_000966675.3 Picea glauca | reverse complement strand
GATGTAGATTGGGCAGGAAGTGTTGTTGACAAAAAAATCACTTCTGGATGTTGTTTCAGTTTGGGATCAGCTATGATCTCGTGGCAGAGTAGGAAGCAATCCAGTATTGCTCTCAACACAGTGGAAGCAGAGTACATTATCGCATGTTCTGCTAGCTGTGAAGCTATATGGCTTCGAAAGTTGCTGACAGGCCTATTTGATTTGGAGATGAGAGCAACCATGATTCTATGTGACAATCAAAGCTGTATTAAAATGACAGAGAATCATGTGTTCCACGACAAGTCGAAGAAATTAGAGATCCGCTATCATTTCCTCCGCGACATGGTACAGAGAGGAGCCTTGAAGCTCCAGTACATTAGCACGAATGAACAGGTTGTTGATGTGTTGACTAAGCCTCTATCTCATGTAAAGTTTTAACACTTTCGAGATAAGCTTGGTATTGTCCGAAAGGACCCTCCCTAAAAGGGGGAGTAGATGTATTCCTTGCTTCAAACCTGGTTGTTAGACATAAAACAAGATGAGTCATGCTTCTGACCTTGTTGTTAGACGTAAAGCATGACGTCGTGTGATCCTTGCTTCTGACCTTGCTGTTAGACGTAAAGCAAGATGAGTCATGCTTCTGACCTCACTGTTAGACGTAAAGCTTGAAGTCGTGTGATCCTTGCTTCTGACCTCGTTGTTAGACGTAAAGCATGACGCCTTGTGATCCTTGCTTCTAGCCTTGCTGTTAGATGTAAATCAAGATGAGTCATGCTTCTGACCTCGCTGTTAGATGTAAAGCATGACACTGTGTGATCCTTTCTTCTGACCTCATTGTTAGACATAAATCAAGATGAGTTATGCTTCTGACCTAGTTGTTATACATAAAGCATAATTTCATTGATTCCTTGCTTCTGACCTAGTTGTTAGATGTAAAGCAAGATGATTCCTTGCTTTTGACCTCGTTGTTAGACGTAAAGTGAGATGTTGATGTGTTCCTTGCTTATGACCTCATTGTTAGAAGTAAATCAAGATGAGTCATGCTTATAACGTAGTTGTTAGATGTAAAGCATGACATTGTGATTCCTCGCTTCTCATCTAGTTGTTAGATGTAAAGCAAGATGATGATATTACTTGCTTCTGACCTAGTTGTTAGATGTAAATCAAAATATGACTGACACTGAGCTACCAGCTCAACCGCTGTGACATTGAGCTAGTGTAGTACTATGATGCGCCAGCCTAGTGCTGTGATGAGGTATCATTTTTACTTATACATATTTGATGCAAATGATGATGGAATTCTTTCGAGAATGATGATGCTATTGATGAAGAAAACTTTTGATGACTCGTAAATGTGCTAGACAATGTTTCAAGATGATATTGATGATACTGTCCTCCTAATGCCACTGATGATGCAGACCTCTCTGGCCTGATGTTGATGAAGAATACCCTTCTTGTTAAGGGGGAGTGTTGAAATAATGTAACTGTGAAAAGCATTCTTATTCTTATTTTTATTATTGGATTAAATCCCCATTGAGGATTAATCCTGTCATTATTATTATTATTGTTATTGGATTAATCGCCATTGAGGATTAATCATGTTGGTAATTGTATAAGGACCAAATCCCCTTTTGCGGATTAGTCATCGGACAATTACAAAAGGCAAAATAAGAAGTTGGCCCCAACAGTTATTATGGAAGACCTAGAATTAATTAAAGGTGGGTTTACCCACCCAAAGTGAGAGGTCGGCCCTACCAGTTGTGACCTTTCACATGTGCCAGTCTTGTATAAATAAGAGGCTAGCGCCTCACTTCAAACACACAACTCACTTTCTCATTCTCTTATGAGGAAAGCTACAATTACCAGTTGGATAGACGGAGAAGAGTGGCTCATCTTCTGTAGAGGACTATCTGTATTGGTTTGAGTTATCTCTTGAACATTGTATAAGCTATTTATGATAAGGAAGTTTTTGCTGGGTTTTCTTCCCCTAGAGGGTTTCCCAGGATAAATGTTGTGTCTCTTGTGAATGTGTATTTCTCAATGATCTTGTTCTTATGATGCTCTTAACTATTGAAATGCAAAGAACTATAATAATGGCATAAACATTAACACATTTTTTCAGGTTGGCATATAGCTTGTGCTGCCACAGGGTGTGCAGAACCTGCTGAATATGCTGCAAGTGTTCGGCCCAAGTCTTTCTATAAATTAGAATGTCATCTAGATACACCGCTACAAAAGTAGTGGTGAATGGTCGCAGGATATCATCCATCATCCTCATGAAAGTGGCTAGAGAATTTGTCAAACCAAAGGGCATGACCAACCATTCAAAAAGTCCTTCCTTTGACTTGAAGGCGGTCTTCCATACATCTGTCAATTCTATCGGGACCTGGTGGTAGCCAGACTTCAGATCAATCTTGCTAAATTATTTGGCCCCCATGAGTTGATCAAGGAGGTAATCGATTTGGGGAATTGGGTACCGGTTTCTGATAGTGATTTTATTCAGAGCCCGGTAATCAATACAGAGTCGCCAGGTTCCATATTTCTTATGTACTAGCACGATTGGGCTCCAGCAAGGTGATGAGTTGGGGTGGATGTACCCCTTGTGGAGAAGTTCTTGGATATGTCGCTTGATCTCCTCATTCTCTATCAAAGAGCCATGATAGACTAGCCCATTGGGCAGCGGTGCGTCGGGGGTTAGATCGATGGGGTGTAGATGAGGAGAAGATATCCGAGTATTCTTCCATGACCTTATCTACTTTCTTCTACTGTGTGGAGAGGTCAGCCATAGAGACCCTAGATGTGGCTACGATCTTTCACTTATTCTGAGAGTGAATCACAAAAAAGACAAACTTCCCCATCTGAGAGATGACCTTCCTGCATTTCTTAGTAGACATCAAGGAAATAGCACTAGGTGGGACTGCCTCGGGTATCCTGTACAATTTTCTATTCAAAGTAATAATAACACTACGATGCATAGAATCATATACAGCATGAAGTTTCCATAAATAAGGTTGGCCCAAAAGAACATCACAAAATTTGAGAGGAGCAACATCACGCAATACCTCGTCTTTGAAGGGGTTGATGTCATACGATAGTCATCACTATTGGTTGACGCGGAGATTGCTTCCTTGGTGGAGCCATCCAATGGTGTAGGGTTGTGGGTGTGGCATTGTTGGCAAGTCGAGTCGCTTGATGACCTCTGCTGAGATGAGGTTCTTCTGGATACAGCTATCAACGATGAAATGCAGCGGGGTGCCTTTTACCCACATCTGTGAATGCAAGAGGCGCTCTCCTTCTTCTGTCTCCTCTGGTTCACCAGGCTGGAGCTTGGTGGTACCAACGATGTCACTGGGTTCCGCATCAACGATCCATCTTCCCCTTTCTGGTTCTGTCTCAGAGTCAGAATCTGCATCTGATTCAGAGGCTTTCACTTTGGCCAGCAGTGACTGCTTTGAGCGGCAGTCAGCAGTGTTATGCCAAGGGCTCTTATGGAAGTCGCACCACTTCCCGGTATCTTTCTTTATGTTTCCGCTATCCTTATTTTCTTGTAGCTTGTACTGGTTGTCTTGATATTGTCCATCTTTGTTCTATCCTTTGTTCGGTGGGTTGGGGCCGCCCTTTCCTGGCTTTTGTTGTGAGGGGTTCCCAGGCCCAAATTGCCGCATCTTTTATTTGAGCTTCTGCTATATTTTGACGGCATATCGGTAGGTCACGCCCAAGGATGAGATGTCCAGAAATTCCATTTTGATCTAGATGTATCTATGTAGAGCACCATGATACTTGAGCACTAGATGTCGCTCTGAATCTTTAATACCCAACATGGTGCATAGGGTATGGAAGATATTTGTGAAATCCAGCACTGCTTGGTCTCTTTCTTGCTGCGGTGTGGTCCATTTGGTATAGATGTTGTCATAACTTCTGATAGGGTAGTATTGTTCCTTAATAGCATCCCTGAAGGATTCCCAGGTGGCTGTGACTAAAAATACTAAGGTTTCCTCTATTTCCTTTTGCTCATAGAAAGTTTCCCACCAATCTTTGACATGGGGAATGACTTTGAGGAGAGCAAAAGTAATCTTTTCTCTATTCAAAAATTTATGAACAGAAAAATACCCTTATAGTAGATTCAACCACTTGTCTAGAGCATCTGCATCTATATGACCTTCAAATATAGGAATATCAAAGTTTATTTGTACCTTGAAGGGGGCAGCACCTCCATTCGAAGAAGATGCGTCACCTGTTGGTAGTCACCAAAGGATTTGTGCGAAACTATCCATCATCTCATTCCTTTGTTGCGTGAGGGATTCCTCAATCAATAGTTTGAAAGGATCTCCTATCCTAAAATCTTTCTTTTCTCCTACCATGGGAGGTCACTTGGGCGTGCGAGAGCTTCTGTCCTCAAGAGAAACAAGCTCGAGACCCAACTCTTTGTACTACGACCTCGTTGGGGACATGCATTAATACGACAAGGAGCAGACCGCTCTGATACCACTGATCCGTATTTTATGAGCAGAATGAAATGAATACAGATTATTAATAGGTTATTAACACAAAATAATAGAGATATATTAAAACTAGTTTTCTATTCAATAACGAAATAAGTTGAAACTATAAAATGTAGCGGAAACAAGCTCTGAAGGCAGCGCGCATTCGCAAGAAGATGATAACAGAGAAGAGATGTGACGACAGTGCGCATTCACAAGAAGATGATTACAATGAGGCTCTGAAGGCCTTTTTACAATAAACAGGAATGCAAAAAACCCTAGACATCCAAAAACCTAACCCTAGGAGATGAAGTTCCAAAAGTCATGTGGGCCCCGTTTGGGTAAGTTAGTACGTCAACTTCCCGGGGTCGTAACTTTTGCATACAATCTCCGTTTTAGGTGTGTGATAGCTCGTTGGAAAGGTATCATCGAGGAGATCAATTTTGGGGGATAAATTATGCCTTTAGTTATCATTGAGGAGATCGATACCGAAAATCCTTCATTTAGGCCCTCAAAATGGCCCCAGAGGTAAAAACTGCTAAAAATAGTAAATTGCCAAAAATGTCAGAAAACTATTTTGAGCCAGTTGGAAAAGGTGGGTGGCCATAGATATCCATATAGATCCATCTAGATCAAGCTCATTCCACATGAAACATGGATATTGTCATTGATCGAAGAAAGGATCGAGGAGATATTCCATTGATATGCATTAAACCATAATTTACGGAGGGTTATATTATCCCTCCTCAATTTTCATTTCAAACATCGTCTCGAGAAAACGAAAATTCTTGTTAAATTGTGGTAGCAGTTCTGTCTAGATATAGTAAACACATTTGGGCATAATGGCCAGAGGTTCCACTATTCCAGGGCATATTCTTACTACTCATCTCCCTCCACCCAGGAGAAAAAGATGAGATGGTCCCTTGGTACACCGAGAGATATATTTCAAGCCAAAGAATTCCAAGGCAACCCTGCCTGCTCAGAGAACCTACCTAGTTGCATTCATGGCTAGCATAGAGGTTGATGTCATGGATTCTGAGATGGAAGAAGATGATCTGATGGGAAATGATACGGCAATGGATGATTGTAATGTAGAGACTCTTCCCACTCATGCACCCAAATTGAAATCAACCATAGAAAATAGAACTTCTCGGTTTAGTGATGGCAGTCCTGACAACACCAAAAAACATTTCAGAAAAGAAACCAACGTTGAACGCAATAGCTGCTTTGCAGCACCAAAGTAGGAATTCCAAAATTCCAAATTAGTCTATTCTAGGAAGAAGAGTTTCGTTGTAAAGTAATGATATGTTGATTCTCCCAGAGGTATATTTCAAGCCAAAAAATTATTCACTTGCGGGACTAGTGTCCTGTTCTCTGGATATACAATTAACATCTTCAGGAATCTGTCACATACCCACTATGGAAAAAATAAAATATTCTCTCTTCCTCAAGGGATAGAATCCTCGAACTCCTACAGGGGCCTAGCATAGGCTAGATCCCTTATCCACCTTCATGTGATCATTGGTTATGACCACAGGACAAGCCAAGAGTTACCTTTCGCATTTTGCGAATCAACGATGTAAGAGAGTCAAGTCTTTCGACTCTTCAAACCCCGAAACCCAAAATATTACCTTCGATGAGATCAACGGCTGCGAATCTCCCCCTGATCTAACGGTCCTAGCCGTATCGGGATTTCGGTAACTGGGAGTTCGAAATGCAGCGACCCAAACCACTGGTCACTCCATTCCCCAAACTTCGATATGCGAGTTCTTGTACAAGATCCAACGATCCTCAATTATTTGGATCCAATGGTCCATATCTTTTCGAAGTTTTGTGAACCAAGAGTTCACGATGCAGTGACTCCAAATCTCTTGTCACTCCAATCCCCAAATTTTGATATGGGAATTCGTGTATGAGATCAACAACCCTCGTTGATCTGGATCTGACGGTCACTATCCCTCCTGAGCTTAAGGGTATTGAAATACACTCGATCTTAATCATGCATCAGGGTTTCGTATACCAGGATTTCATGAATTGCGAAGACGAGGGGCCTTTCCCTCTGGTTTCCCGTATGCCAAAACGTTGAAACTCATTTACACCAAACCAGCTCATCCATAGCACATCAGGGTTTCGTATATCGGAATTTTGTGACTTGCGAAGACAAGGGCTCTTTCCCTCTGGTTTCCTAGATGCTAAAATGCTGAAAGTTATTCACACTAAACCGGCTCATCCATAGAGAACATCGGAGTTTTGTATACCAGGATTTCACGACTTGTGAAGACGAGGGGTCTTGCCCTCTGGTTTCCCGGATGCTGAAACGCTGAAAGTTATTCACACTAAACTGGCTCATCCATAGAGTGCATTGGGGTTTCGTATACCGGGATTTCATGACTTGCAAAGATGAGGGGTCTTGCCCTCTAGATTCCTGAATGCCAAAATGCCAAAACTTATTCACACTAAACCCGCTCATCCACAGAGCGCATCAGGGTTTCGTATACCAGGATTTTGCGACTTGCGAAGATGAGGGGTCTTGCCCTCTAGTTTCCTGGATGCCAAAACACAAAACGTTATTCACACTAAACCGTATCATCCACAGAGTGCATTAGGTTTTCGTATACCAGGATTTCGTGACTTGCGAAGACGAGGGGTCTTTCCCTCTAGTTTCCTGGATGCCAAAACACCGAAAGTTATTCACACTAAACGGATGGTCCAGATCACTCATGGATCAATGACCATGATCATGTCGCGATTTCATGAATATTGAGTTCGTGCGGTCTTACCCTTTGACCACTCCAAGTTACGAGTCAGTAAAATGCTACCCAACTGCCACGTGTTCTATGTCGATGGACGGTTTTGAATACTTCAAGACTTTCAGGACTTTGACGAGTCCTCTCTCCCCTACATGCACCAGGTTAAACCTTTTGTGCCTTTTCTAGATCCAATGGCTATCGGTCCCCTGTGCTCGATCTGACGGTTCATATCTATTCTCCTGCACACTCTTCTCTGGTTGTCTAGACGTAGGCTCCAACGGTCCAGATTTTCCCTTGCGAATTGGCGATTCACCCTTTAGGAATTTGGGGAAATCTCCAAATTGAACCAACGGTTCAGATCTGATTTCGATCCTGGTCTATTTGTCACTCTTGATATTTCATATGCTCTAAAACCTCCAAAGGGTTTCTCAACCTCTGCACTCCATGCAGGGTTCTTGTACACAACGGTGTGATCCTTCCAGAGATTGTCCATGACTTAAAGAGTTATGGGTTCGGTTTGCCTTCTAGAGAGCCTGTGTCGATCTGCACTACCTCTCCAAAGCTTCACAAACTTCATCCTCCAAGGGACTCTAAACAGTTAGGAGGGTTGGCATGCGTACATGAAACTGTGTCCAGGGTCGACGAACACACAGGTCGTGACTCTGGCTTATGCCTCGACAGGACATAAGAATTTATGAGTATAAAATCATCTCCTAACCATATAATTTCTTACTGGCCTAGTTATACAATCAAGCAGAAATAAGGGGGATATAATATATCCATTAATAAATATGTACAATTCATGAAACATACAGAGTATAACAAATTCATACACAGTTACGGCTAAATTACATAGGGTAGAAAATCGCTTATCTATTACAGGTTGTCGCCAACCAACTGACTATGGGTGTTCGTCCTTCCACCTGACCATAGGCACAGAGGCATTCATTCTTAGCACTCTGGCCACCCCCGTGCCAAGCCATGATATCAACAGGGAATTCTCACACTTCTCGAGGGTTCTTCCTCTGTTTCTGCTTCTGTTTGGGTCATGTTCTCTATAACTTAGATATTTCTCTCTCGGTTATGGCCTCGGCGAGGTTTCTTAGTTGCTCCTTAGCATCAAGATCGCGGCCTTCAGTTCGTGACTCGTTGGAGACCTCCGCGCATCTCCCTTGCAAGATTATGCTCTTTTTGTCTAGTGTCTCCTCTCCCATGTGTATCCCTCTTACCTTGGAAGGTTTTGCCAACCTATCTTGTTCCTTCTGTCAGAAGGAAGCTTAGGTCTGTAGGTCCCTGTGGTACTTCGGGTTGATAGCCCATGTTTCCATTCATGGGGGTGGTTGGTAATTCAACGACCAGTCCTTTCTTCATTAACTGATTTCTCTCCTTGGGATCCGAAGGAGGTTGTCATCCTCATCAAGGGAAATTTGGGGTTATTTGTCATAATGAACCCTCTCTTATAGTTTTCACATTCTTCCTCTAGTGATATCATGGCCAGTACTTTCAAGGCTTCACCCCCATAGTCAGTTATTGACAACTCAAACAATAATACATTTACATTGTCCTCATGCATTACCATGGTAATTCCTATTTTATGATTAATTACAAATTGGGGGAAATAGGGTGTTACAATTCCCTCCCCCTTAAAGGAACACCGTCCTCGATGTTCTTTCTCAAAAACACCTTTCATGCCTTTCTCATTTAGCCACTTCAGAAGTCTAGACCTTCGTCCTCGGTCAGGTCCTCTTTCAAGATCTTAGTATTCGTCATCTGCCTTCAATAATTCTTGGACAACAAGCACATTAATCACAATTTTGTGCGAAAACATCTTTCTATTGTTCAAAATTCAAAAGGAAATTTTCATAATCTTAGCACAATACTTATCTGTGTAGTTTGTGGATCTGTATCCACATGGTAGTTTTTTTATCCATGCTCATCGCTTTCCTTTACGTACCCATTGGGTGCATGATTCCAATTCAATATTTCACAAGAGCTATCATGATTTCATCTTCCTTTCCAAGGTTTTTCTGCATGGAAAACTACCCATTGTGTGCATGATCCCAATAGTTTACAAGAATTATTAAGGTCTCCTCTTCCTGCAGTCACTCACCCTCCAGGCCCAATCTCAAGCATCCCGTTCACTATTATACAGTCCCTCGAGCAATCCATCTTGCCCTGCCGAGGTTTTCTTGCACAAGAAAATTTTAGAGACTCTATCGAGTCTTAGAGTTGAGGCTTCCCTTAGAATTTCTTTGTCGAGGCATACCTCTGGCTTGTGTTACCTCAACACAATAATTTTCAGGCAATCATGGCTTATCACGAGGTTTTTCATGGCTCAGCAGTAGCCTTTTTTTATCATCTTCAGCTTTGAAAGCCTTCATCTATTCCTTCTGGACAGATCTTTTCTCCTCACATGTGTCACAGGTATACAACGTTCATGAGACATCATTATAAATTCCAACTTTCATAATTTTTATTACAAATCTGTCACCCACAAATTTTTCCAATCTCTTCTTTTATTTTCAGATATGTTCTGTACGAAACTAGATTCACAAGCATGGGAATTTCTTTCCCATAACATTTTAGCTCAGCAAGAAATTGGTCTTCCTTATGGGCTTATGACATTTCCATATCCAAGACTCTTTCTTCCTGCAATCATTCCTTAGCTAATCAAATTGTTAGTTCTCATGCACATACATTTTTATCGCACCTTTTCAACTTCATCACAACAATTTCAAAATTGTGCATACTAACAATCAAAATCACTTTCTCAAAAAGAAATACCATTCCTCGGAGTTTGGCTCAACAGGAAATCGGTCTTTTCTATGGGCTTACCTCACTGCCATATCCATGACCCTTTTCTTCCTGCAATTCATTCTTTCCACAACCAAACAAACTGTTAGTCTTATCTCAATATACCAAACTTTTCAAAACGTAATTCAATATTTCAAAAGGGTTTTAACAATTGTGCCAATATCCATGGCCACATTCATACCCAATGCATTCTTGCATTGTTTTTTTTTTTCAAGTTCGTCACACTTTATGACTGGTTTTTGGCCATGGGGTGTTGGAATTTAACCAACCTTTTCCTCATATGGTTTATTCATTTTCTTTCATTCTTACAATAGGACCATGATTCCTACAATAGGCCGATCACGACCCCAAATTGGTATACCAGAACTCAAAGTTTCACATGAATGGTTTTAAGCACTCCTTGATTGGCCAATGCATTCATGACATATCGGTTCATGAATTCTCCCAATGGTTACAAACAGTGTTTACTACATAAGGTTCATACCTCCATTATTCAGGTTCTCCTTCCCAAATCATACCTTACTTGGGTATCCAAGGCATACAATTATCTTTCAAAGTTCATGCATAACACTAAGACAATAAAATATTTCAGAAGAGGTTTTTACCAAATCCCTTCATACCTTGTGCCACATAGGCACAAATATCTTTATACCAGTTCTTGGATGCTAGCACTCTCTTTCTGATATCTACCTCATCAACAGTGTTTTAGCAGGATTTTCACAATCCTGTCAACAATATTTCGACCACAGCCTCCCCATGGTCACCCTCTACTTGAGGTTGTTCATTATTGGCAACTGTCTTTCTCAACAGTTCCAATCGTATTTCTTTCTACACATGACATACACCATAGGCACATTAGTCGTCATGTAAATTAAAATGAAAGTACCATAGAATTTAAATTAATAAAATATTTTCAGACATGTCCTAGCATATCCGTATGTACTTCATCACACTATCCTTAATGTTTTCATGAGTGCAACACAATAGTTCTCAATAGTTTTCACAGTATGACAACCATCATCACTATGGTGTCAAAACATTTCCATTCATCAATGTACTAGATTTCTCATCCCATAGAAACCATAATGCACAACAGGGAAAGAATTAAGGGCTCTCCCCTTCTTCAAATTCTTTGTACATCGCCTGGGACTTTTCATCCCAGCCGAGTTATCTCTAAGGCCTCACTGTCTCTTCTCTACTTTTGCAATTCTACTCCTTGTCGGGATCTTCCTGCTCTTTTCCTTGAGCCGCCTTGGTTGGGCCTCACCCTAACCCTTTTTGGGATACTGCAACATGCTTTAATAGAAATTCTTTGCTCATAATGAATCATGAACATGTGCATCCTACACACTTCCATTCGGTTATCAGAATGGTCAATATTTAGCTGTTAGTCTTCTATTAATTACATGATTCTTTCAAAATGTAATCTAGGATTCTTATATATGGATAGGCCTTGCAGCCCATTGTCCAACCTTCAACAATTAGTAGGGTTGTGACTCTGTTCTTCTGAAAAAGTCCTTACACAGTTCCTCCACTTGGAACTCCTTCGGTATGCAATTTCCTTGTTGCATATCCATCACTATCTGTGATGGCCTCAAGCTCGAATTAGCTTCATCTTGTTAATAAGCATTCTTTAAGGGACATAGACATACCTTTCTAGTATGCATTCCAGATTATGCATCCGCACATGATCTAGGTTTTTGGTAACTTACATCGACGATGTACTTAGCTATACTCATAATCGTAAGCCTGTGTGTAGTTTCCATAGGTATATTTTACAGCCCACATGCATCTTTACTGTTAAGATCAGTTAATTCATATTCATTCACAATCCTTCTCATGTGATGCTCAAAGGCGTAATCATTTGTCTCTTATTATGACAAGAGAGAATCTTTGCTCATTTACCCTTTCATCTAATTATATTGGTACTTTCTGAGGAAATGGAATACATTCCCCTCAGGCTATCATTTGGAACAGAACTTTCATGACTCCCCATAATGGAGTCAGCTATGCCTCTATAGTATTCATTTAATCTGGATAAGATCAATACTTGCTTCACGTTTCACTCATCAGGGAAATCATATTGGGCCTCTAATATACTTATACTCTTACATCATACATGTGCATTACTTGCACGTTTAATATCATTCATACCTTACTAGTATTAATATCAGCCTTCCTATTATGAAGCTTCACAATGCATTAAACTCATGCACTCAAGTACAATTGAACACAGCTAAGTATTCATCATACTAGTTCATGCCTTCTCCTCACATGACCACCGGCGGTGACCACAATCCGAACTAAAAGGCGCTTCGCATTTCATGATTTTGGGATTCCTATTGCAAGGAACTCTGGTTCCTCGATCTTCAAAATCCGAAAACCCAAAAAACCGAGGCTAAGGTTTTCTCGGCTCTTTTATTCACATGAACCTTCGCTCGGAACCTGGGGTCAATTCCTAGACACGCGTCAGGATCCCGTGTTTCGGTGAATCTGCGGACAATTCTCCATCATTTCCCAAACTTCTGATCCATGAGGGCTCAACAACCTGGATCCCACGATCCAGATTTCTCTGCCAATCAACAGTCCTGATCAAATCCTGGCTTTCCACCTTTCAGGATTCTGGTGGAGTTTTCACCTCCTAACTCCCAATTTCGAATCCCCAAAATGTGTATGTGTCAGATCAATGATCCACCGCCTGTCTTGATCCAATGGTTTAGGTTGGATGTCAGGATTTCATGACATGTGAGTTCTCAAAACTCTACCTGTTGACTTCTAAACCTTCGACTCCCGATAATCAGATTACACCGGATCTACAGTTCAGGTCATCCGCTAACCAATGACCCTGATTGAATCAATGATTTACCTTCCATGACTTTGGGAAAGTATTTGCTTCTATTTTCCCAATAGCCGAAACCTCAAAGCTCTAGATCAACAACTCTTGTTGATTCCAATATAATGGATACTATTCCTCCTAAGTTTGTGAGTGATGAGAGGTTATCATCTTTATCTTCTTCGCTAATCTCCTACATCTAATTGTTCATGGAATTTCGGTATTCCTCCCTCCAAGAATTCCACCGTCCGTTCATATTTTCAATGACTTCCAGCCATGAATTTGGCATCAACTCTTCTGGAATCAACCTCTGTGTTCAACCTCTATAGCTTTCAAACTTTAACACAAGCTTGTTTCTATATGCACTCATTGTGCTCTATATTCACACTCGACATACGAAATTTCTCTGTTATCTTTTCTAAGCTTTTAAGTTACTTACAGGACTAATCTCATAGTCATAACTCATATGGATGCTACCCTCTCTTTATGGGAACAACCAACAAGGGTCACTATTGGGAATTAGCAACTGTCCCAAAGGACTCCTCTTAATCTTGTTTAAACAGATTATCCTTGTTGTTGATTCTAACCATTATAGGTCAGATAATCTAACCCTACATATTTTCATCATTCCTCTCAATCGTGAGGAGTTATATGATCAAGGTTTAGTCTTTTAATAATACAGTAATTATAACTTTCTAAGGATCCTACCAGTCCTTACCATATTTCCTAAATCATGAAGAAGTTCTTCATGAGGATCTTAATTCTTACCTAACCATCCATCTCAATTGCAAAAGACTCTACCTGCTTTATTAGGTAGCCATCATCACACTATAACAGAACAAAGCAGTTCATGTCCGTTTTTTGGCTCATGCAGCTTCATATCACAATTTATACTACCTCTGTTATTCACACTCATGTCTTATCAGTAATATTGATTAGTGCATCCCTACTCCTATAAGAGTATTTATCATTTTGACAAAGGAACAATATAATTCCTTTGTTGGAATTCCATAGAAATTCTCAAATTACAGTTTCATTCTACAGTCCTTCTCCTTAAAGAGAAAATGCAGATAAAAATATCTCCTTATGCAACTCGTACATGAGCCCAAGTAGGCCAAGTGTTGTAACCATGCTCTGATACCAATTTGTCACATACCCACTATGGAAAAAAAAATAAAATCACTCTTTCTCAAGGGATAGAATCCCCGAACTCCTACGTGAGCCTAGAATAGGCTAGATCTTCCCTTATCCACCTCCATGTGATCATTGGTTATGACCACAGGCCAAGCCAAGAGGTGCCTTTCGCATTTCGTGACTCAACGATGCAAGAAAGTCAAGTATTTCGACTCTTCAAACCACGAAACCTGAAATCTTACCTTCGATGAGATCAACGGCTGCAAATCTCCCCCTGATCCAATGGTCCTGGCCATATCGGGATTTCGGTAACCGGGAGTTCGAAATGCAGTGACCCAAACCACTAGTCACTCCATTCCCTGAACTCCGATACGCGATTTCTTGTATGAGATCCAATGATCCTCAATTATTTGGATCCAATGGTCCAGATATTTTCAGAGTTTCATGAACCAAGAGTTCACGATGTAGAGACTCCAAATCTCTGGTCACTCCAATCCCCGAATTTCGATATGGGAATTCCTGTATGAGATCAAAGACCCTCGTTGATCTAGATATGATGGTCACTATCCCTCATGAGATTAAGGGTGTTGAAAGACACTCAGTCTTAATCGTGCGTCAGAGTTTCATATAATGGGATTTCGCGACTTGTGAAGACGAGGGGTCTTACCCTCTTGTTTCCCGGATGTCAAAATGACGAAACTTATTCACACTAAACCGGCTCATCCACAGAGCACATCGGGGTTTCGTATACCGGAATTTCATGACTTATGAAGACGAGGGGTCTTGCCCTCTGGTTTCCCAGATGCCAAAACACCGAAAGTTATTCACACTAAACTGGCTCATCCACAGAGCGCATCGGGGTTTCGTATACCGGGATTTTGTGACTTGTGAAGATGAGGGGTCTTGCCCTCTAGTTTACCAGATGTCGAAATGCTGAAACTTATTCACACTAAACTGGCTCATCCATAGAGCACATCGGGGTTTCGTATACCAAGATTTCATGACTTGTGAAGATGAGGGGTCTTTCCCTCTGGTTTCCGAGATGTCAAAACACCGAAAGTTATTCACACTAAACAGGCTCATCCATAAAGCCCATCGGGGTTTCGTATACCAGGATTTCATGACTTGCGAAGATGAGGGTTCTTGCCCTTTGGTTTCCTGGATGTCGAAATGCCAAAAGTTATTCACACAAAACTGATGGTCCAGATCACTCATGGATCAATGACCACGATCACGTCGCGATTTCATGAATCGTGAGTTCGTGTGGTCTTACCCTTTGACCACTCCAAGTTGCAATTCAGTGAAATGCTACCCAACTGCCACGTGTCATGTGTCGATGGACAGTTCCAAATACTTCAGGATTTTCAGGACTTTGACGAGTCCTCTCTCCCCTGCATGCACCAGGTTAAACCTCATGTTCCTTTTATGGATCCGACGGCTATCAGTCCCCTATGCTCGATCTAACGGTTCAGTTCTATTCTCCTGTGCACTCTTCTCCGGCTGTCTAGATGTAGGCTCCAATGGTCCATATTTTCCCTTGTGAATCAGCGATTCGCCCTTCAGGACTTTGGGGAAATCCTCACCTCTATTTCCCCGAATTGATCCAATGGTTCAGATCTGATTTCGATCCCAGTCTATTTTTCACTGTTGATATTTCATATGCTTTGAAACCTCCAAAGGGTTTCTTGACCTCTGCACTCCATGTAGGGTTCTTGCACACAACGGTGTAATCCCTCCTGAGCTTGTCCAGGACTTAAGGAGTTCTGGGTTCGGTTTGCCTCGTAGAGAGCCTCTGTCGATCCGCACTACCTCTCCTAAGCTTAACAAACTTCATCCTGCAAGGGACTCTAAACAATTAGGAGGGTTGGCATGCATACATAAAACTATGTTTGGGGTCGACGAACACACAGTTCGTGACTCTGGCTTATGCCTCCATAGGACACAAGCATTTACGAGTATAAAATCATCTCCTAACCATATAATTTCTTACTGGCCTAGTTATACAATCAAGCAAAAATAAGGGGGATACAATATATCCATTAAGAAATATGTACAATTCCTTAAACATACACAGTATAACCAATTCATACACAGTTACGGCTAAATTACACAAGGTAGGAAATTGCTTATCTATTACAGGTTGCCACCAACCAACTGACTGTGGGTGTTCATCCTTCCACCCGACCATAGGCATAGAAGCATTTATTCTTAGCACTCTGTCTACCCCTGTGCCAAGCCATGATATCAGCAAGGAATTCTCACACTTCTCGAGGGCTCTTCCTCCGTTTCTGCTTCTGTTTGGGTCCTGTTCTCTAAAACTCAGAGCTTTCTCTCTCATTTATGGCCTTGGCGAGGTTTCTTAGATGCTCCTTGACATCAATCTTGCGACCTTCAGTTCATGACTCACTGGAGAGCTCTGCGCATCTCCCTTGCGAGCTTACACTCTTTTTGGGTGGTGTCTCCTCTCCAGTGTGTATCCCTCTTACCTTGGAAGGTTTTGTTGACCTATCCTATTCCTTTTGTCAGAAGGAAGCTCAGGTCTCCAGGTCCCTGTGGTACTTCAGGCTGACAACCCATGTTTCCATTCATGGGGGTGGTTGGTAATTCAACCGCCGGTCCTTTCTTCATTAATTGATTTCTCTCCTTGGGATGCGAAGGAGGTTGTCATCCTCATCAAGGGAAATTTGGGGTTATTTGTCATAATGAACCCTCTCTTATAGTTTTCACATTCTTCCTCTAGTGATATCATGGCCATTACTTTCAAGGCTTCACCCCCACAGTCAGTTATTGACAACTCAAACAATAATACATCTACATTGTCATCATGCATTAGCATGGTAATTCCTATTTTATGATTAATTACAAATTGGGGGAAATAGGGTGTTACAGAATTAGGTCCAAAAATCTCACTGTTGCAAGGCATTTTTCTACTAGTCATCTCCTTCCATCCAGAATCGACTAATTTGGGCCTCTGAAATTGCACGTGCAACCTGTGTTCCTGAATTTTTTTCGACTATGCAGAGGCGGTTTCATTTAAGGGCTATTCCATTTTCCTTGCAACGTTTTTCATCTTCTTCCTCATGGGAAGCTTCTGAAAACTATCAATTTCACCACAGGACGATTCATCGAGGAGAATATTGTGAGGATCTTGCATACTTCGGATCCTGTGCCTGTGTTTATGGTAGATACGTTCAATGTTTTGGCCCGAAGAATTGGGTCCAATTTCTAAGGATAGATGTACAATACTCGGTGTTTTTATTATTTTTTTAAATGGATTTGCTATTAAAAAAAAATCCTTGGACTCTTCGTTGTTGCTTCTTTTCTAGATTTAACGCCTGTTCTCATTGGCATGGTTTGGTGCTCTTGTAGTTCTTCAATATTGTGTTTACTTAGGTTATTTTTTCTAAGATGGAACGTCTAACAAGTATATGACAATGTACTGTGTCAATCCACCATCTTTTTATGCAAACAAAAAATGGATTACACAGTTTCAAACCAATGTTCAATTCTATTCATAATGCAGATAGAACATAGCAATACCAATGTACAATCTTGCAGCAAAATCATTATTCTTGTTTCTAGACATGCAGTTATTAAGTTTTAATGCTAACAACCCATAATGAAAGAAGTTTAATACTTAATTCAATATGTTGCAGTCATGGAAGAATGTATCAAGAACACAATTACACCCACATGTTCCAATAAAATCTAATCTTCAACAAAGCATTTGTTGGCAATTAGTAGAAAATGAAGTTTAATAGTTAAGTTAATATGTTAAAGTCATGGAAGAATGTATCAAGAACATACTTACACGCACGGGTTGCAATAAAATCTAATCTTCAACAATGCATTTGCTAACAATTTGTAGAAAATGATGGTTTTGCAACAATGGGGCTTCTTTGAAACCAATTCGTGCTTACGAAAACTGCCTACACCTTTCTATTTTCCCACTTTTTTACTCCCTATAGTTTCTCTTCCTGGTTACTTAATCATTTTTTTTCCAAAAATGCCTTGCTGCGCGACTTGGAAGATTCATGTGTTTCCAACGAGCGCTTCCCCTTTCTTTAAATTGGCCCTCTATTGTTATGTGTCCTACAAGTAGCACCGAGAGTTCTGTGATATACAAATTGACAGACGAACTTGCGCGTTGGCTGGGTCAACATTGCACTTCTACTTTTCCGTGACCTCCAAACAACGTTCGGAGCTCCGCGATATACAAATTGACACACGGGCTCCAACGATCCAAGGCTCAAGATTGCCTTTGTTTACGGATGGAAAAGTGTTAAAACGAGCCATACCACATTTTCTCCATAGAAGCTATATTAAAGGGAAAAGAATTTCCTCTATAGTTCTTTGTCCTACAAACAACACCCATAGTTCTATAATATACAAATTGACAGCTGGACTTGCGGGTTGGTTGGCTAATATAATGCCTCGGAGTTCTACGATATTCAAATGGACAGATGAAGAAGACAACCAAGAACCAAGTAAACTCGTGAATTGTATTCTTGGTTGTTGTTTCCTATTCCCACCAACTTCGCACTTCTTTCCAAGTATATATCTTGGCATGAAAATGGGATATCTGTTACAGATGTGAATATATTGGTCCTTGTTTTCCATCTTCTATACTTGGCCAAATATTTGTTTCTCTTTTCCCTGAACTTTATCTTTTTCATAACTTATTCATTTTTTCGAAAATGTATGGCTGCACGCGTGGGCGGACTTCTAGGTTCACACTTGTACTCGTGCTCTTTTATCGCGAAACCAACCGACCGCTTCCCCATTCCATACCCAGACACATCTCTGACCATGAATTCTCGGTAGGCGGGATCTAGATTGGAATTTTGTTGTTCCATGGCCTGTGAACAGTACCGTCACTTCCGCTATATACAAATTTACAACTAGACTCAGATCATACCCTCTTCTGTATTACAGTCCACCTATCATGCCCTCTTCCGTGGTATACATTTTGCACTGAAAACTTCCGAGAAATACAATTTAACTGTCGGGTCCTCACGTCTTTTGTGGAACTATTGTCACCCCATTTTGAAGCCCGTCTGTCTGCTTTCCATACTTCATCATTTCTTCGAATTTCTTTGGCAGATCATCAGTTTGGTGGGTTGTAGAAATATTTAGTTCCTAGTCGATGTTTCCTGTGCCCACACCCCTTTGCAATTAGCAATTAGCAATTAGCAATTATATATAAGATCTTATTTCTAGGCATGCAATTAGCAAGTGCTAATTTCAAACACCATGGAATGTCATTTGTGCTTCGTCGGGTTGGTCCCTTCACAAAAACTTCAATCCTCACTTCCGAGAATGAGTCTGCTCGACCATTTCCCTATTCCATACTTAGCCACTTTGTCATAATTCTGCAAATATACAAACCGGCCGCTGAACGGCTCCATCATGATCTTTTCCGTTTTATACATTTTTCAGTCAAAAATTTCGATACATAAAATTTGACCGTGGAACACTCGCCTCTCCTGAGTATCCATGTAACCCTTTTTTGAATCTCGTTTGACCATTTTTCAGACCT
>JZKD02S1677048.1:1308096-1330282 GCA_000966675.3 Picea glauca | reverse complement strand
TATATATATATATATATACATATCTTGTTTCTAAATATGAAATTACTGACATTTAATTTTAATTCTAACAGGTCATCATGCAGGAATCGTATAGATTGTCATTGATGGGAAAAAGGTTCAAGGAGATCTCCTATTAATGTGCATTAAAACAAGATTTGTGGGGGGTTATATTATCCCTTCCAAGTGTTGATTTCAAAATCATGAAATGTCGTTCGCATGTTGTGGATTTCGCACGTTCATGAAACCTCCAATCCTTAATTTCTCTTTGTCATACCCACCACCTTCACATTTTTTAATATACAATAAGTAATATTTATTGCTAACAGTTCATCATGCACCACCCATACAGATTGTCATTAATAAACGAAAGGCTCAAGGATCTTTCCCATTCATAAGCATTTAACCAATATTTAGCAGAGAGTTACATTATCGTCTCTAACTATTCATTTCAACCATCATCTAGAGAAAACCAATGTTCCCATAAACCTATGGCATCAGCTAGATAACATTTCTATGGAGATACAATGAACATCTTCAGGTGCGAGGACCAGAACTTCCAGTGGTCCAGGGCATATTCTTATTACTCAACCTCTGCCATAGATAACCAAGTAATTTGGACCTCTAGGATGGCTCATGCAGGTTGTGTCCCTGAGGTTTTTGATTGTAAGGACCTGGTCTCTTGGTGCACTGATAAATTTATTTCAGACAAAAGAATTATTCCACTGCGTGACCACTCTTATGTTTCTTTGTCACCTCAGGTCTTCCGCCAGATGCTAATATTGTCAGAGCCAACATTGACATTCAGAGGAGAAGATTCCAAACAATTCCTAGAAAATCATAATAACGGGTTGGACCTCTTGCCCCATTTATTGGAAAACCCACTTCTAGTTCCTAAAGATATTACAAGCTTCCAAGTTAGTTCATTTAGAAATCCATCTTGTGAAATTGCCTAGTTGTTTACAAGAATAACGGGACACAAGTCCACAACAACTACTTCTCGGATGGCTCTTTATATTTTGTATTTCACAGTCAACGAACAAGCCATTTTTTATTGGGGCAAGTTAATTTCCCATGAAATATGTTCCCAATTGTCAAGCTTCAAAAGGGAAAAGAAATTTTATATGTTGTCCTATTTAGTTTTTGCAATAGTGCATTCCTGTCGGTTTTCACAACTGTCTCTGTCCAAGAATGTCAACTGTGAATTCCACCTAGTATCATTCTGGTACCAGGCCTTATGGAAGAACAGGTCTTCCCACTATTTTTATGATGTTTTTAATGGCTTCGTGTTTGTTTTCAAAGTTTTGTTGTTAGGAGAATATGCTCCCCGCATATCTGAACAGGCAAGCAGTTTTTTGGACAAGATGGGGACACTCGAACATTTGGATAATTACACTGTCATAAGAATTTTTGGCTCCATGAATTTTTTTCTCTCCTTCCATGTCACATTACGGACAGAATGTTTGTTGCAGAAGTAGCACGGTAATACAACTACCGGTTCCTTCTGTTGCAAAATAAGAAAAAAAAATAGTTCATTCCTCTGCCTTGGAAAGTAGGGGAGTTCGTGTTGAAAAACCTCAACAAAATTGACGAATTTGCAGCGCATTCTAGCATCTCCAACCTTAGATATGCTGAAATCATAAGAGGATTCGACCCCTATAATATTTTTCGACAACATTAACAAACACTTGGCCTCAACAATTTTTTTTTATAAAAACACATGCCCGAAAATAGAGATAGTGGCGGCAACACTCCTGCCTCTGATGTCGGTGATGTAGACATAGTGCAAAGATACACTAAATTGTACATGCAATAGGGGAAAGGCCCCAGTGACAAGAGTGTTCAATCAACAAATAGAACTCCAAAAAGTATGACATCATGGAGCATCGCTCCAATGGCCCACCACAACAACAATGAAACTCAGAGTTCTTCAAACGGAGGAGGAGATAACAACCCTCCTCACTCTAAAATTGACAGTTCTCACAAGCTTCCAGTAGAGAAGAAGAGAAAAAAAATGTGGGCCAGGCGGAAGAGATGGAAATTCAGAGTGAGAACATGGAACTTGACACTAATCTGGAAAGCATGCTACACTTCCTTAATTATCCCGGAGACTCCATCCACCATAACTGTCCAATGGACATATCCGTTACCGAAAATTTTGACGAAGATGAATCCTTCGTGTTCCAGAGCGTTGTTTTTGATAGCCAGTCCAAAAAAATGATAATTGAGAAAAAAGATGTTAAAAATAAGAAAGGAAAATCTCATTCAGAGGTTGACCTTGCCAACATGCGGTCGTCCCAAATCTATCAACTTCACACCACAAGCAGAGAAGCACTTCATGATTCCATTGGAGGCATCCAGACCAAGAATGCCAGACTGAAGCATTGGGTCAAGGAATTGGAAGAGGCTTTCATTCCTATGCCATTGCTTGTCAATCCTTTGGCAATAGCCATTCCTGCCACCCCTGTAGCCAACGTAAAAGCATCCTCCACCATGCTTGCATCATGTAGAGAATATGTGGGGAATAATAACAAAAAAAGAATGGAACTAGTTACCAAGGCATGGAAAAGATCACAAACCATCACTTCCCTTGGAACCAGGGCACATAGTTTGCTTGAACATTTGCAGGCCGAGTTAAAATATGAAGAAAATTTATTTTTAAAAATGGTCCTTCCTTTTGGAACCATTGTCAACAATATGACAGAAACAAAAAGAAGAGAATAAGATCTTCCATCCAAAAACTGGATCGGTCAATTGAATGCATGTTGGAAAGAAAAAGTGAAGAACCTGCATCTCATTGTTTAGTCATGTGAACAAGCCATATCGAAGAAAAATAAATTATTTACAAGGTTGTCAAGAATAGACTTAGCCGGGAAAACCAACGAATTCCAAGACCCCGACTTAATCGTAAATTCCTTGCCCTTAATCAGGGAAGAGTTCGATAAAATGGTTGCTATGTTTAAGACCTTATCTCTAGAAAATGTTTACAGCCTCCTTCACTTTTATCAAACTCACGTCGACGAATGGCTAGTCAAATATTCAGTACAGAATGAGGAAATTCATCAGGCTCTCTGTAATCTTTCTATTAACTTCCGGGAATTAGAAAACGATATTTTCAACATAAAAATCTGGAATGAAATCAACGTCACCCCAATGAGAAGCTACATTGAAGAATGGCTCGAAAGGCAATTGAAGCAGGTCGTCGACGAAAGGCAACAGGTAGTTTCCAGGATTCCAGCAGTCGTCGACGACATCATTGAAACCACAACCGTCGACGACATCAATGAAATGGAAGGCATAAGAAAATATCCAAAGGTCTCATATGTACCCTCATTGTAAGTCTATTGATTGCATCTTGCTTTGTTTATCAACCCAGTTATTCTACTTTCTTAAATAGAGATGTGTAGGCAAACACTTATACACTTATACTTATACTTATGGCCCATGTTGACAAATGCATTTAAATTTTTATATGTAACATACTTTTTTTTTTTATATATATTTCAAAATAAATGGTGCTCTACATGGCAAACGTCATTTGCTTATGCCCCATGTTCCGTGATATACATGTTGCACACAACATTTCCGCCATATACATTTCAAAATTTCTAGTAGCATGCAACAAAATTTTATTTTTTTACATATTTCAAATAAAATTGTTTTCTTATCTCCTTTTAATTTTATGTCTTCATACATTTTTATCTTTCACCAGTCCATATGGAAAATGCATTTGAATTTCCAAATTTTTTCTTCCACTGTCAACAAAATTGTAGTTTGTTATATACTTTCAAAAAATAAATGTTTCTCTACATGCCAAGCGTCATTTACTTTTGCCCCATGTTCTCTGATATACATGTTGCACACAACATTTCCGTGATATACATTTTTCACCAAACACTCCCGTCATTTACAATTTGACCCCATTTCCACAATTTGCTTTCTAACCTCGTTGGCAGGGACTATGTTGCCACGCAGCCCTATTTTAGTGGTCACATTTCTAGCATTGGTTGGTCTATAGGATTTCACCCAAAATGAATTTCTATTATTTTTCAAAGTTACACCTACTTTATTTTAGTATTCACATTTCTAGAATTGGTTGGTCTATAGGATTTCACCCAAAATGAATTTCTATTATTTTTCAAAGTTAATGGATAGTTTTAATGTTTTTTGAAAATTTGTATTAATGTAATATATTGGTAAAGTTATGTTAGATAAAATACTTATATTTGGTTTTCCTAGTTTAAATGTGTATTTTATGTTAGAGAGTTTGGAGGAGTCAAGGAAGGGTGATGGTGCTGACGTTGTGGGGGAGTTGGCAATTAAGGGGCATGAAAAAAAAAAAGGAGTGGGTTTAAGTGGAGAGCTAGGAATAGAGTAGGTGTGGGGGTAAAATGGGGAAGGGGTAGGAGGTATAAGAGAGAGAGGAGGTGGGGAGTGGGAGTGCTGGGTAGGCATAGAAGGGAAAGGGGCAGGGGTGTTGATGTTTTGGTAGTTGTGGGAGGTATTAACCTCCATGTGTAACCTATGATTTAAAATAGAATATTCTGGAAGCAAGTGAACCATTAAATAGATGTGTGGAAACCCTAAATGACAAGTTGGCCTAGCAGAATAAATAATATTAAAATATTGTCTTCCAGAAATACAATTCGTCTCCAAAAGAAAAAGATAAACATAAAATATAATTATCAGAAAGTTAGGTCGGCCCAACCAGAAAAGTCATTCGACAAATTAACATAAATAGAGGATGTTGTAGCTCATTTGTACACCCAGTCAGAGTGCAAGTCTTGTGGAGAGTTGCAATTGTATTTGCAGCTGTAAGGAGGAATAAGGGTGCATAGTCATCTCTTGGTCTTGGTCTCTCTCTTGGTGATTCTCTTGGTGACATTCTTGGTGATATTCTTACCAAGTATGGCGTAAGTCTGAGAGAGTAGTGCAGTTGCAGTTGTGTATGGTACTTGTTATGTGGATATGGAGACTCTCTCTCTTGTGCACTACCCTTGGAGAAGGAGAACTCTACTTGTCTTGAGTAGTTGTTGCAGTTATCAGCTAGGATTTATCTTTTGGTTCTGGAGTAGGCTTGCCAGAATTGTTCTAAGTGAAGGTTAGTGTGCTCAGGGGTGGCATATGTGAATGCCTATGGTTGGGTGACAATGATGTGACATTGTCTATGGTTAAACAAGCATACCAAAATTTTAACATGGTATCAGAGTAGATTCCCTTTCATAACAGTCTAACCTCTCGAAGGAAGATCCTCAGTTTCCCCTATTGTCAAGCTCGTCTAGTTGCAGTACCATTTGTAGTGAAATTTTATGTGAAGTATTGAAACTAAATTTTGGTTGTCCTAGTGCACCTTACCATAGTGCATCTCCTACTATCTTCAGCTTGCCAGTTGGAGCACCTTGAAATTTTGGGGTTTGTCATTGCTTGTCATTGCTACTGGATGTTGTCGTTGTTGTTGGAGGTATGTACTTGTATATGTTTAAATTGTATCATTGTATTAAGGGTATTTGTAGGAGAAGGGATATTTTTTCCAAACAAACAATCATATATCCAGAGGGATCTCATATGCAACACATTCATAGGAACAATGCACTCCAGGTTTGATTATTTTGATATGCCTCTAGTTGTTATGGCATTATTGTGATCTTTTGAACATCTAGTTGTATTTTGATCTATTGAAGTTATTATTATCACACTAACCTCTGTTCAAAGTTAAATTTATGAACCGACTCTAGTCAAAGTATTAGATTGATTAAGGTTGAGATTTTCGAGTTTACTTGTATTATATTCCCTAACTAAGATTTTTGTCAGGAAAACATATTGTCTTAAGTACATGGGACAAGTTGGAGAGAATATTTGTCACCTTGAGTGAAGGAGACTCTAAAGAAAATAAACAACACTCATTCTTGAATATAAGACTCTGGGTTCCAAGTTTGATTGAATAAATTAATAAGTTTCCAATTGCACACATCAAGTTTAATAATTGCTACATTACTAGTTGTGACAACAATCCTTGAAATGATCTAGTATTTCTAGATACAATGAATACTTGGAAACATGTGAGTACTATTGATGTAAATGTGTATTGTACATGGTCGCAAGATGAACTATAATCTCCTCTAGGAGATACTTCTTGTTTTTCTTCGAGGTAGGTCATCTTGATAATAATATGATGATTACTATGAGATTGTCTTTTATTCTTGTTGATGTAGATATGTTCTTATGAAAATGCTATTATACTTTTTTCTCTTGTTGCTATTGTCTCGAGTAGGTTATTTTATAAATTCCATGAAGGTCACCTTGGATGAATGATTGATCACAACACTAGAAGAGTGTTGTTCCTATTTCTTATTATTGTATTTTTATTTTTTCTCGTATCCCAAGTAGGTCACAAGCAATAGCTCTGAGAAGGAGCTACTATGTTTATTCTTCTCACTCTTGTTTTTATTATAAGAGTATTATTCTTGTATATTGTTTTCCCCTTTGTTGTCCTTGATCTAGGAAGGTCATAGGTGATAAATTTGAGTGGAGATATAGTGACGGTTGCAGAAGGAAATGTATTAGATGGTCTCTAGTTTGAGACATGGAGCAGACTATCTGAATAAGAAGTTGTATACATGACCGTATATATCCATGTATCGAAGAAGAAGAAGACGAAGAAGAGTAATTTTGTGGGATATTGAGTATCTCATATGGAGATTGATTGCAAGGAATAGAAGGCTCCAAGGATAACTGAACAAATCCCTCTAGTGCAGTTGATCACTCCTCATATTAGGAAGAGTTACTAGAGATAGAAGGGTCTACCCAGAATTTTTGCAATAACCAAGAAGAGACCAGTGTGGTCCCATGAAACTTTGCAGGATGCAACATTGATGAGTCATATCATGAGGATCATATGGCTCCACCGGTGGTGGGGCAGGTGGCCCCACCAAGTATCAACTCATAAGTAGCTAGAGTTCAGTGGGAGTCAGTCCTCATGATCTAGTAGGGAGGAGTAGCCTCCCTAGGACTATTCACACGAAACTTCGGAGGTAGTCATCACACACGGAGGGAGCAGATGGATCTAAAGACTATGCAAAGTCAAAGGGAGAATGGAGACTCAAAGACTTTCAGATTCAGATGGAAGTGAGAGATGTCTTCTAGGACTAATAGACAGATGCCATGGGTTGAGAAGGCTAGATAGAAGCTTCATAGGCTTCGAGGAGATATGAGATCTTATGGGAAGATTCCCTTGATTCAGTAAACTTTGCTACAATGCACGAGGAGGAAGCTAGTCAAAAGGACTAGGATATATATATCTTTTCCTTGGTTTCAGGACCAGAAGGGAAGTTAGTGGTGATTTCCAAGTTGATCTACAAAGATCAAGCATGTTGTAGATAAATAGCCTAGAGATGTACAAATCATGATTTGTGTCCAAAGGATTCTCCCAACAAGAGGGAGAAGACTATGATGAGACACTTTCTCCAATATATTGCTACAACGAACATGTAGTAGACATGTTGACTAAGCCTCTCTCAAAAGTGAAGTTTGAGTACTTCATAGACAAGCTTGGTGTGGTCCAGAAGGATTTTCCCTTGTGAGAGGGAGTGATGTGTTCCCTAGTAGCAGAAAGTGATGAGATCCGAGTAGAGAGAAGTGATGAGATCCCCAGTAGTGGGAGCTACCCAAGCACATGTTGGTACTCCAACGTAGGTTGGTATGTTACCCCAATACAGGTTGGTATGCTACTCCAACGCAGGTTGGTATATTACCTCAGTGCATGTTGGTATGTTACTCCAATAAAGATTGGTATGCTATTCCAGTGAAAGTGAAGAACTTCTTATGATGGCTAATGTGCAGCTATGATGGTGATACTTGTTACATGATCTGTTTGATCATATGATATCATGTGTGGCTATGGTGATGATACCTATAGAATGGTCTGCAAGTCCATGTGAGTCTTTCCCATGCCATGTGAGATCGATGGATGTGTTTGAGAGCACTACATAAAGAACATCTTAGTTAATACCTCCCTAGCTAAGAGGGAGTGTTGATGTTTTGGTAGTTGTGGGAGGTATTAGAATATTCCTAGTTGTGGGAGGTTAATACCTATGACTAGAATAGAATATTATGAAAGTAAGTGAACCATTAAATAGATCTTTGGAAACCCTAGATGACAAGTTGGACTAGCAGAATAAATAATATTAGAATATTATCTTCTAGAAATACAAGTCGGCTCCACAGGAAAAAGATAAACAAAAAATATAATTACTAGAAAGTCAGATCGGCCTAGCCAGAAAAGTCATTGGATAGATTAATATAAATAGAGAACATTTTAGCTCATTTGTACACCCAATCAGTGCAAATTCTAACCTTGTACAATATCTACTGCAAACTGATATTCAGAAAAGAATAGAAAAGATACAGTGGCAAATACAAACATTACATAGAGATTTTTCACCTGGAAACCCAAACCAGGAAAACCAACATATATTATATTCATACATTGTGTTACATTGTTTACAATACAATATACATATAGGAGCCAGTGGCATCCAAAACCCTAACCCAATGAGCTGGATTAGTCCAAAACCCTAATTCCTTAACCGGAAATAGAAAACCATCGGCAAAAAACCATGTGCCGAAAAAAACCACCTAAATATCATGTGGTCCCAGAAATATGTCGGCCTGGCGGAAATATGTCGGCCCGAAAAAAAAAAATTCGGGGGCGCTGCCCCCGAACCCCTGCGCGCCCGGCGTAGACGCTCGGACACTACTACTCATGCAAAGAATATAACACATACCCAACAATCAGAGTGCAAGTCTTGTGGAGAGATGAAGTTGCGACTATTGCAGCTGCAATTGCATCTACTACAGCTGCAACTACAAGGAGGAATAAGGGTGCATGGTCATCTCTTGGTCTTGGTCTCTCTCTTGGTGATTCTCTTGGTGACATTCTTGGTGATTCTTTTGGTGACATTCTTGGTGATACTCTTGGTGTTATTCTTGCTAAGTATGGTGCCAGTCTAAGAGAATAGTGCAGCTACAGCTGTTGCAATTGTGTATGGTACTAGTTTTGTGGATATGAAGACTCTCTCTCTTTTGTGCAATGCCCTTGGAGAAGGAGTTCTCTACCTGTTTTGAGTTGTTGTAGTTAGCAGCTAGGGTTTATCTATTGGTTTTGAAGTAGGCTTGATGGAATTATTCTAAGTAAAGGTTAGTGTGCTTAGGGGTGGCATATGTGAATTCCTATGGTTGGGTGACAATGATGTGACATTGTCTATGGTTAAACGAGCATACCAAAATTTCAACAGGGAGGACTTGGAGAGATGGGGAAGGGGGATATGGGGTGGCGTGAGTGGATTGGGTGGGGGTGAGGGAAAGGGACAATGAGTGGATGGATGGGTGCGAGACAAGATATGGAAGGGATGTGGATGGGGGCAAGATAAGAGATACAAGAAATGAGAGGAGTATGGGGGAGGAAGAGGAGGTAGATAAAGGGGTGTGGAGTAGGGGGAAATAAATGATGTAGAGGATAAAGTGGGAGGGGAAGTGTTGACCCAAAATTTTGTTTCAGTACCAACATGATCTTTTACATTGCCTACCCTTCCAAGACAATAGGAGGGTTACTCCAAGTATCCTTTTAAAGACTAGCTTTAGATAGGAATATAGTATGTCATTGTCATCATTGTTTTGTCACATCAAATAATATCAGAGGGATAGAGTGATTGGCAATTTCAGATATACAATGATTTATTAGACACTAGAAGAGTATAATTCATCATCATTAATTCACCTAGACTTGGTTGAAGGGGTAGATCATGTTTACGTTTCTTGTGGGTCAAGGGCCCTCATGATAATTTTAGATTGTATTGCTAGTTGAGTTTTAGATTGGAAAATTTCCCTTAAATACTATTACCCTCCCAACATGTTCATAATATCCATTGAGGTTAAATTTCCCAACAAGATCTCATTGGCATGTAATCAAAGTTAATCCAACCTCGTTTGTCCCGTTTCAGGCACTCTAGATACTGGATTTTGAGGCCAACATCGACTTAATTTGAGTTCCAAAACCCTCCCAAATCATAAAATTATAGGTTCATGATATTCATATCATATTTTTTCAAAAGTAAAAGAAGTTTACAAAATTTTCAATGTTAACCCCTTTCACTGGTCATTAGGCAGGGTCCACTTGAGTCGAGTCTTGCAAAGAATATAAAAGAGATTATGATGTGTCTTCTAGAAAAATATAAATGTGTCTTTTATTTCTTAGGATAACATTTCCAACAAGCCCTCATTTTCTCAATTCTAAGTTAGTATGTACATATCCTAGGGGCGAAATGTCACTATGGTAGCTTCAATTCCTAGGTTTTATTCTAAACCAAACCCAAAATGAAAAATAGACCTAGTTATGATATAGAATAATTTCATAAATGTCTAATGGTATATCATATGCCTAATTTTGACCCACTATCATTAAGAACGACCTTTATCATAACTAGTTTTGGGACAAAAGATTGGTCGCAAAGGTTCAAATTTTAAAAGGTGTTATTGTTTGGCACCAGAATAAAGAATTACAATTTCTAGGTTGTAGCTCACCTCAAGAGATTTTGATAAAATGGCATTTTCCTCATTATGTGATTAAATGGCTCATTTAGCAGCTTCATAAGTCTTTGAACTGGTTTCAAGGTGTTATCACCTAATCATGTAGGGGGGTTTTTTCCTAATAGGTGAACCCCCTTTTGGCAAAAAGATGGCTAGAAGTGGGTTGAAAAACCCACTTATCCTAAGTTTGGGGCGCAAAATACGCATTGTACTAAGAAGCAAGTGCATCTAGGTGACCATGACTTGCACGCTTAGATCTGTGATCGAGGATCAATTATGGACCCCCTTCGTCGTTCTACCTTTATCAAAGGGGGAGGGTCTGGAATGAGCAGTAATGAGCACTCAGATCTAGGTGGTCGAGATCTGCGTGCCTAGATCTACAGAGCAGGATAAATTCTGGACCTCATTCACCATTCTACCTTTATCAAAGTGGGGGGGTCTGGAATGAGCAATAAGGAGCACTCAGATCTGGGTAGTCAAGATCCGCATGCCTAGATCTACGATGAAAGTTCCATTCCGGAACCCCCTTGCTTTTCTATCTTTAATGCAAGGGGGGGTCCAAAATGAGGTGGTTTTGAATGCGAGCCCCTTTTATATCGTGGCACCTCCTCATAACGTTGAACCCCCCCCCACCCCCATGTGGTATACCTCTTACCACCTCTGTTACCGCCCTTGCCTCTCTTCAACACCTGTTGTCCACTTAACCTCTCTCCTCCACCTATCACATCGCCCATCTCCTTCCCCTTTCTCTGTTCCACCTCTTATCTCTTGACACCCGTACCCCCATACTTCATGTCACTTCCACCCGTGTCCTATCCATTTTCCATGGCACTCCTCGTCTGATGCCATGACCCTTGTTTCTCCATCACCCGGTGATTCCACCTCAACAACCCTCATCCACATTCGCAGGCCGAGCACCCTCGTAGCAGTCTAGCGAAGAAGTAGCAGCCAAGGAAAGGCTGCCACATTGTCCAAGTGCAAAATTGACCGAGCCTTACCTGTTCCCGAGAAAGAAGTTATTGAGGTAGTTGACAGTGGTTGAACGTCATCTCCTTCAATAAATAGAAAGTCAGGAAGGGACAAGCGCAGAGGAAGACTGTCATTTCATCCTGACAGAGATCACATCTGATAGATGACTGCATGGGAAGTCTTCCCAATGTCTACATGCACAGCCTGAAAAAATAAGCTTGTCAATGTAATGCCTTGAATGTATGACATGATGGTGTCTCAGACAATCCGAACCAGTCTGAGTATATGTAGGAATTTTTTCCATTTTTGTTGGTATCGATGGTAGAGATAAGATCTCGACTGTAAAGTTTTGATGAAGCACTAGTTTTCCTAGTGATGCATTTGTATTTAAGACTTCATGTTTAATGAAAGCCAACTTCTTTCCATCTCTGTAAGCTCTGTGTTAAAACACTCGGAATTGGAGGATCAGATCGACGGTTGCGGTATTGTAGGATGATGTATGTTTGATCACTACATGTTTGCACCAATTTTAATTAGTTCGTTGTGTTGTTTTCTCCCTCTCACACTGAATAGCTTGGAATTGGAGGATCTAGTCAAGTTGTTGCAGTAGCCCTAAGACACCTGGAATTGGAAAATCCAGTCGAGTTATCCCAATAGGTGTTGTAACTATGTCATTTAGGCACATTTCAGTGTTTTGATTTTCTTCTCCAAGCTGCTGGAAGGCCTGATGCCCATAGTATTCTTGTTCATCTTTCTCACCAAGTCTTCCCCCTGCTCATTTTAAGCTCAACTTACTGACTGAAGTTAGATCAAGACCTCACTTGTTCATGCATAGCCCGGTCTAGGATTCTGAGTTAAAACGATATTGTTATGATTTTTCTCTCTTTTGATCACCCTTTTATAAACAATCGTGACATATAAACTGATGGGTATCAGGATTACTCTTGCTGCAATCCAGGAGTGACTTCTGGTGCTAACATTTTTGGCATTGTTGCCGGGGACGAAGTTGAAGATTTTCCCGGGGATTGAACGACATTGAGCCTCTAATTCTGAAGGTGCATTAGAAAATAGAGCCCTTCAAGATTGTTGTTGTGCACCTGGTGACTCCATTGTGGTGAAATTGTTGTTTTAGTTGTGGCTTCGAGAGGCAGACACACGCGGTCTCATCCAAATTTGCCTCTAGTTACACCTGAAGCAAATCCAGAGAAAATTATCAGAAAGAGAAAAACCCTCGGAGAAGGAGCTTCTACTGCTGAACCAGGTATTTCTGATAATTTTTGGTCCCCTGCTATAGAAACTCCATTTTCTGCTTCTTATTCCCTTGTCATACCTTTTGTTAGAGTTTCTAGAACCTTAAATTTTGGGAGTGTTCCTGTTGAGTTTTCCCCTCCTAGTCTGGGATTGGAGGGAGAAATATTTGTCACTCCTATCTCCCTTGACATTGCAGCCTAGCCTAGACCTAGAAACTCAGAAGATTTTCCTACCCCAAGATTTGTCGTCCCTTCTTCTATTATTGTTGTTGCTACAGAGAGGGAAACCTTTGTGCCTTCTAGCCCTGTAGCCTTTTCTGCAAATCTACTGTTGTTTCCTTTTCCTCCTGCAAACTCAATTCCAGTCTCCCCTGTTCAAACTCCTTCTCCTCCTAGTTCTCCTCCACCTAATATACCTATGGAAGGACCTAATCCCCCTGTAAACTGAATGGATGCCATTGTGGCTGCAATATATGCCCCTCTAGTCCTACCCCAACCCTTAAATCCTCTCCCTGTTGGAGATTACTTGAAGTATATGCCTAAATTCACTGGAGAGGAAGACAAAACTGCTAAAGAGCACCTTGCTACATTCTACAGCTATGCAAACAACCTGAACATTGAAAATGAAGATGTTTGGATGAGAGTCTTTGTCCAGAGCCTTGATGGTGAGGTTAGGAAATGGTTTAAGGGACTTACCCCTAGATCTATCGCTAGGATTGAAGCTCTAGATAATGCCTTCTTGAGACAGTGGGAAGATAAAAAAGATTTCATGTATTACATGACATAGTGTGGGTCCTTGAAGAAAGTGGAAGGAGAGTATGTCTCTGACTTCTCCAAAAGATTCAATAAGATGTATAATAAGATCCCTGCTCAGATAAATCCCTCGGAAGCCTCTGCCAAAATCACCTATGCTAGTGCTTTTGATCCCGATTTCTACCTCTTGCTCAGATAAAGAAGAGCTACCTCTTTGGCTAACATGCAAGATGCAGCCCTGGAAGTAGAATCCAATGTGTTGGTAGTTAACATGCTCAGAAGCAAATCTGATAGAGATAGGGGAAGAGGGAAGTCTGAGGCCTAAACCTATGGTTCTTCCACAAATTACCCTCAAGTGGATGAATTGACAAAGATGGTAAAGACTCTGTCTGCATAAATGGAGAAGATGAAAATAGAGGGGAAACAGACTTACATAAACCCTCAAACTATTGACAATGGAGGCAATTTCAGGAGGCCAAACAACAATGTTCCCTAGATTAAGCCAAGGGAACAAAGAAACAGAGATAGGGATGATCAGATGAGGAGAGGGAAGATGAAGAACTAGATCCTGAAATTGATTGTATTAAAGAAACCTCCCCTTTTCCCCATTTGACTCAATCTGCATATGAAGAATCCCTCATGAACAGTCAAATCAATGAACTGAGTAAGGAGGAGAAAGCCAAAAACAACAGTCCTAATAGATACAATCTCAGGGAAAAAAGGAAAATAGAGAAGTCTGATCAACCCCTCATAGCAGAGAAGCCTGCTAAGAAAGCAACAAATAACATTGTCAAGGAAAAGAAAACTCAGAATCTCTCACCGATAGCTAAAGACCCTGTCCCAGAGGTGAGGGAAATTTCTAAGCCTCTTTATTCCTTTAACTTTGAGCATGAAATTCAAAAAATTAGGATCCCTAGGCCTATTTTAGAGCTAGTCAAACATGAAGATTTCAAAAGGTCCCTCTCTAAGATTTTGTAGCCTGAGCCATCCTTCTATTCCACAGACTCAGTGAATCTCCAAGATGAAAAGCCAGCAGTCATACTAGGCCCCATGGTAGAAGATAGAGATGATTAATCCCCTCTCTTCTACACATCCATGAACATTCATGATAAGGTGTTGCATAATTGTCTGATGGATTATGGAGCATCTCATAACCTCATGCCCAAAACAGTCATGGAAGAATTGGGCCTGGAGGTAACAAAGGCCTATCATGATTTGTACTCTTTTGATTTGAGGAGGGTGCAGTGTCTTGGGTTGATCAAGGATCTAGTCATGACCTTGTTTTAGCTGCCTATGAAGAGTGTGTTCATGGACATTGTGGTAGCTGATGTTCCCCCCAAGTTTGGCATGTTATTGTCAAGATCTTGGATAAAAAGGGTTGGGGGGAAATTACAAATGGACCTAACATATGCTACCATTCCATTCTTTGGAGGGGAACATAGAATATTGTATAGAGAGGCTCAGCTGGCCTACATTGTAAGTGATGAGGCAAACCCTACCAATCATCCCATCTTTTCCCTTGACACTGATTTGGGATCTAGTGTGTTGCATCTCACCAACACCCCTGAAGCTCCTCTTCAACTCAGAAAGAAACAAATTAGCCCCCATGAAGATTCTCCTTCAACTACTTCTGTGTGGAAAATGTTCTTTGATGGAGCTTTTTCTAAAGATGGTGCAGGTGTTGGAATAGTTGTTGTTTCCCCTGCTCAGGAAACCATATCTCTGTCATACAAATTAGATTTTGAAGCTACAAATAATGTGGCAGAGTATGAAGATCTTGTTTTGGGCTTAAGAGCTACAAAAGACATGGGGATCAAGGAAATATCAGTGTTTGGTGATGTTGAGTTGATCATCCAACAGGTCAGAAATATTTATCAGGCCAAACACCCTCGTCTCAGGAGCTACAGGAATGAAGTATGGGACCTCATTGACAATTTTTTCCTTTCTTTCAATATATCATTTATTCCAAGAGGAGAAAACATTGTGACTAATTTGCTGGCTATTTCAGCAAGTAATTTCAAGGTTCCCCTGCCTCCCAAGCTCAGGTATGACATAGAATTCAAATATAGGCCCTCTATACCTGACAATGTTAAGCATTGGAAGGTGTTTGAGGATTATCTTGAAATTAAGAGGTTCCTGGTGACAGTTGAGGAGTTTTCAGCCTTACATATTGATCAAGACCCTGCCTCTAAAGTAGACCCTCATGCTGATACCCTTCTGAGCAAGATTGTTGATCATCGCATTGTTCAATTACCCAGAAATCACATTCCAAAGGGGTTGGTTCCTTTGGAAAGGCTATTTGACAGCAATGATGTGGCAGTAAAAGGTAAAATCTCAGATGATAATGTTGATGCAACTGAGTGTAACATTAGCATAGAGAAGGAACCAAAGCTAGTCAAATTGTCAAGCAATTTGAAAAAGGAGCAGAGGACCGAGTATACTGAGTTTTTGAAGTAGTTTGTTGATGTGTTCGCTTGGACATATGAAGACCTAAAGACATATGACATAGCTTTCATTGAGCACAAGATCCCACTTAAAGAGGAGGCTAAGCCATTCAGGCAGAAGCTAAGACAGATTAATCCTATGTTGTTTTCTGTCATGGAGAGAGAAGTAAAAACGTTTTTGGATGCCCAAATCATTGTTCCTTTAAGATATTTTGAATGGGTGGCCAATTTGGTCCCAGTGAGGAAGAAAAGTGGGGAAATCAGACTTTGTGTGTATTTCATAAATCTGAATAGAAGCTCAAAGAAGGACAATTACCCCTTACCAAAGATGGAACACATATTGTAGAGGGTAACTGGTGCATCCAAAATTTCAATGATTAATGGATTTTATGGCTACAATCAGATATCAGTCCTGTCTGAGGACAGAGAAAAAGAAGCCTTCACCACTCCTTGGGGCACATTCATGTATGCCAAAATGCCTTTTGGACTGATGAACGCAGGAGCAACGTTTCAGCAAGCCATGGACATAGCCTTCATTGGGAAGAAAGATCAGTTTGTGGTGATCTATCTGGATGACATCACAGTCTTCTCTAGATATAATAAAGAGAATTGTTGTCATCTGAGGAAGGTCTTCTTAAAATGTAGGAGGTTTTGTCTCTCCCTCAATCCCAAGAAATCTATGTTTTCCATGAAGGAGGGAAAGTTGTTAGGCCATATAGTATCAACAAAGAGAGTAATAATTGATCCCAACAAGGTGGAGGAAATTCAGACCTTGTCACTTCCCAGGTCCAGGAAAGAAGTACAGTCTTTATTGGGAAAGAATAATTTTCTAAGGAGGTTTGTTTCAAATTTTGCTGAGTTAGTGAAGCATATCACAGTCATGCTTAGGAAGGGAAATGAAGTAAAGTGGAATGTTGAGCCCAGGGAATCCTTCAACCAAATCAAAAAAGCACTGACTGAAGCACATGTGCTTATCAGTCCTGATTATTCCAAGAATTTTATGATATTTTCTTTTGCTTATTTTGATACAGTGGTTGTTGTTCTACTACAGAAGAATGATGCAGAGCTAGATCATCCTATTTCCTTTTTCAGAAGAGCAATGAGAGATGTTGAGATTAGGTATGATATTATGGAGAAGTAGGTCTATGCCTTGGTGAAATCTCTTAAATCATTCAGATTCTATGTTCTACACTCAAAGGTCATTGCACATGTTCCTTCAACTTCTGTGAAGGACATTCTTATTCAACCTGACATAGACGGGAGGAGGAGCAAATGGATTTCCAAGATCCTGGAATTTGATCTAGAAATAAATCCCACCAAGCTCATTAAAGGCCAAGGTTTAGACAAGCTCCTGGTTGAATCTAACTGTAAGGCTTTAGGGGTAAATTTCATCCACATTTTCTCAGAAAATCAGCAATCTAAGTTGTCTAATGAAAGTCCTCAAGGAAGCCCTCCATTGGAAGAAAGCACCTAGTATAAAGATGTTATATATTTCCTGCAGGATTTAAGACCCCTTGTCAGATACCCACTAAGAAAATCAAACTTTTTCGTTGATTTCTCAACAATGAGAATCCCTTAAGCTTAAAATAATGAAACGCCAAACCCGATGGGGCTAGCGAGGGGCAAGTTTCCCTCTTGGGGTCTTGTCTACATGACCCTATGCGGTGTCCACGCGCTTAAGCCATCCAAGAGCTTATCGGATTTTCACGATTCGGGGAATCGCAATACATGACTTCTACCTTTCCCCATTCAAATCCTCGAAACTTCTGGGGTCTCCAACGTTTCCCTCCAAGGGAAGATTGACGGCCGTAAGCCTCTCCTAATCCAATGGTATGAATCCTTTCGGGGTTTCGGTACTCGGGAGTTCGAAATGCAAAGACTCCAAGACTCATCATCATTCAAATCTCTGAATTTCGATATGGAAAGTCATGCAGTCACGCTCCCAAGAACGTCCGCTCATAGGATCGTTCAATCAGTTCATGGGCCAAAGCGGCTCATTGGATTCCCTATTGGAATCTCTATCAAAACCTGATCCATAGGTCCTTCTTTCCCTATCATGGCCTTTGCATACGACCACTACTCTTTTTACAATGGGAAATGAATATACTTTTGGGTTTCAGGATTTCATGATCCCCAATGTCAAGAGTTCCATGTTCTCTTGAATCCCCAATCTCCGATGAGCCAATTCACTGATATGGTCTCTTACGTGTTAGCCCTTCTGGATAAACACCTGGCCCATGTGACCACTATCTCACAAGACCGCAGCCTTATCTCCTGTCGGGTTCTTGGACTTTCTAATGCCGAAATGTACTCGTCCTCAGGATTCGCGATCCGTCGAATCCCGATATGACAATATAATGACAGTTGGCCCTACATTATACGCTTTTCACTTTGTCGAGATTTCAAACTTTGCAATTTCAAAGTGTATGGACTTCTTGTCCACGGGATTCCCGATTTCCCGATGGATGAATTTCCTTTCAGGACTTTTCTCGAATGCTCCGATTGCCACCACGCGTCCTCCTAAGATGGATGGTCCTGATCACTTCTCGCAATTTTAGAGTTTTCGCTGCTGAAATATTCCGGCAACTTGTCCCTTCGATCTCCGAAATGCTGACGGGCTCCCGATCTTTCCCACGTGTCCTCCTATGATGGACGGCTCATATTGATTCCGGGATTTTCACTACAAAAATCCTTTCGGACTTTTCAATACCAAAATGTACTCGTCCTCGAGATTCACAATACGCCGAATCCTAATATGCCGATATAATGACAACTGGCCCTACAATGGACGCTTTTCACTTTGTCGAGATTTCAGAATTCGCAATTCCTAAGTGTATAGACTTCCTATCCATGGGATTCCCGATTTCTCAATGGACGACTTTCTTTTCGGGACTTTTCCCGAATGGTCCAATTGTCTCCATGCGTCCTCCTAATATGGATGGTCCTGATCGCTTCTCGCAATTTTGGAGTTTCCACTACTGAAATATTCTGGCATCTTGTCCCTTCGATCTCTGAAATGCCGACGGGCTCCCGATCTTTCCCACATGTCCTCCTATGATGGATGACTCATATTGATTCTAGGATTTTCACTATGAAAATTCCCAACCTCATGTCATCGTGACTCCTGATTTCATGAAAGTCGATATCCCGATGGCCACGCCTCTCGTCGGGACTTTCAACCTCCTGTTCACGAGGGCTTAACCCTCATGCATCTCTTAACAGATCCAACGACTGTCGAGTTTTTCTAGCTAAGATCTAACGGCTCAGATCTGTCCCACATTGTGCACTCTCCCACTACTTCATGGATGTGGAAAAATCAACGGTCCAGATGTTCTCATGGACCTTCGGGGTCTACGATCCCGATTTCCTCACTATTCACGAAGATAGAGGAAAAGGGGAAAGGTATGTAATGCCCTTGTTTCTTTCGTCAATCTAACGGTCCTGAATGACCATGGGTCTTCCGACGGAATCTCATCCATCGATCGATACTTATCCCTACGCTGCTACTTTAGGATTTTAAGAGGGTCATTCCTCCTCGTACAGGGTTGTTAAGACTTTCACATTCAAGTCCTTTTTCCAGGTTCTTGGTAAACCTTTCCAAGGAGGGAATCTCTATGAAGAGATCTATTCCAGGGCATTCCTGGAGACAGATAAGGGGAAACAAGTTCCTGAGAACGGGCTGGAAGTATGACTTGGTTCAACTTATGCATAATTAAATTCATTTATCAACATAATCCATGCGTGGTTTTTCTGTTATAAGCATATAAAACTACTAGTACTGATCAAAATACTACACAGACATTCTTATAATGAAAACATTGAGAGTTTCACATATTATGAGTATAATTATCAGAATACATATATTTCAAGGTGCCAGAGGCAAAACACTTATTAGAAATAACACCAGGGTTAAGAAACTGCTGAGAGGGGTGCCCGTTTCCACCCAACCGTAGGCTTAGCGACTCCTAGCGGATTTACCACTAGCCACCCCCGAGTTGAGACCACGATGCTGTGAGACTGCATCTCTGTCTGCCAGTGACCAGGAGCGAAGGTTGCAATCCTTCCTCTCTGCTATCACTCACTCTGCATAATTCTAGAGTTCTCCCTTCGCGTCTTCCCCTTCAATCGCTTCTACCTTACGCCTTATCCTCTTGCGAGGTTGCATGTGGCCCGATTACCCTCGCGCTGGTCAGGCCTGACGGCTCTATGGATGGGTGGTTCACCTCCCCATCCCTCATTAAACCATCCACCTACCAGCCTGCGACACATTTAATTTGGGGCCAACGAGCCGCTTTTGGTTCTCCGATCCAGTGGAGTTCAAATACAGTGTTAATTCTTGGCGGAAGTTAACACCACCTTTCCAGGTGCCTTCCACCTCCATCATGGTCTATTTTTCTGCACATCCCCTCTCAGCAGTCCTTCAATAAAATTCATAATTTTATTCACATTCATTGACCTTTTCCTCACTGTCCATTTACATCACATATTCACATTTATGAGTTTTCCATAGTTCTTGGCCAGTCTCGTTATTTTTACAAACTGGGGGAAACAGGGTGTTACACCCCCTAATGGAATGGGGAAAGGAAAGGCAAGAGATTTAAAGCTCAAGGTAGTCATACATTTCCTTATTAACCAGGTATTATATTGGAAAGACCCACTGGGAGTGCTTATAAGATGCATGAACCCACATAAGGCCCAAAGAGTTATGTTTGATTTCCATAGCAACCTATGTGGGGGGCACCATTCTTGGAATACCACAGCCTACAAGATTCTTAGGGCTAGCTACTACTGGCCCACCTTATTCACTGATGTCTACAGAGAAGTCAAACCTGCATCACATGTCAAATATTCTCAAGAAAGAAGTAGCTCAAATCTCTGCCACTAAAGCCTGTAATAGCTTTAGGACCCTTTCAACAGTGGGGGTTGGACTTCATTGGAGAAATACATCCTGCCTCCAGTGGACAACATAGGTGGATCCTGACTACCATAGATTACTTCACCAAGTGGATAGAAGTTTTCCCTACCAAGAATGCTTCTCATAAAGTAATCATTGGATTTCTGAAAGACATCATCACAAGGTTTGGTTGTCCCAACAGAATTGTTACTAATAATGCTGCATATTTCAAGTCTGAGCCTCTGGTCAGGTTCTGTGATCAGTTTGGGATTTCACTCATTCATTCCACTCCCTATTATCCTCAAGGAAATGGACTGGTAGAGTCTTCTAATAAAATTATAATCAAGCTCATCAAAAGATTGTTAGAAGACTATAAGAAGGCCTGCGATTCAAAACTCAAATTCACTCTGTGGGATGATTGAGTGAAAACCAAAAGGTCCCTATGCACTTCCCCTTTTCAACTTATTTATGGGACAGAAATTGTATTTCCCACTCAGTTGGCTCTACCTGTAGAAAATTTATTTCAGGATTATGAAGGAGAGCCAGACCATATGGTCAGAAGAATTCATCAACTAGTGGAAGTGCAACAGACTAGAGAACAGGTAATGGACAGATCTCACAATCATCCGCAGAAGATCAAGCAGGCCTTTGATAGGAAGGTCAAAAAAGAGGAATTTGAGCTGGGAGATCTGGTGCTTAAGTGGGATGCACCCAGGCAGGATAGAGGAAAACACGACAAGTTTGAATCCCTCTAGATTGGGCTCTTCAAAATCTCTGAAGTATTTTTAAACAACACCTATAGGTTGCAGGATTTGGAGGGCGAAGAGGTTTTTAATGGCCCTGTGAATGGGCATTTCCTGAAGAAGTATTTTGTTTGAGCCATGAGTGGATCTTCAGTTCATTGTAAATATTGTTTTTCGGTTTGTTTTCGGCTTAATAAATGACTCCATATCCCAACAGCAAGGCACTGAAATTGCAGAAGAGTTCTTGGTAGCCTGCAGAGAGTGTGCCATCCCCCATGGAGCCTGATGTTATCACCTAATCATGTAGGGGGGTTTTTTCCTATAGGTGACCCCCCTTTTGGTGAAAAGATGGCTAGAAGTGGGTTGAAAAACCCACTTATCCTAAGTTTGGGGTGAAAAATACGCATTTTACTAGGAAATAGGTGGATCTAGGTGGCCAGGACTTACGTGCTCAGATCTGCGGCTGAGGATCAATTTTGGACCCCCTTCGTCATTCTACCTTTATCAAAGGGGGAGGGGGGTCTGGAATGAGCAGTAAGGAGCACTAAAATC
>JZKD02S1677048.1:1277570-1308046 GCA_000966675.3 Picea glauca | reverse complement strand
CCACTTCACCTCTCTCCTCTGCCTATCACATCGCCCATATTCTTCCCCTTTCCCGACTCCACTTCTTATCTCTCGACACCCATACCCCCATACTCCATGTCACTTCCACCTGTGTCCTATCCATTTTCCATGGCACTCCTCGTCTAATGCCACAACCCCCATTTCTCTTACGCCCAGTGCTTCCACCTCAACAACCCTCGTCCACGTTCGCAAGCTGGGCACCCTGGTAGAAGTCCAGCGAAGCAGCAACAACCAAGGAAAGGTCGCCATGTTGTCCAAGTGCAGAATTGATCGAGCCTTACCTGTTCCCGAGAAAGAATGTATTGAGGTAGTTGACAGTGTTTGGACGTCGTCTCCTTCCATAAATAGAAAGTTGGGAAGGGACAAGTGCAGAGGCAGAATGTCAGTCCATCCTGACAGAGATCACGTCTAACAGATGACTACATGGGCAGTCTGCCCAACATCTGCATGTGCAGTCTGACAAAGAAGCTTCTCAATGTAATTCCTTGAATGTATGACATGATGGTGCACAGACAGTCCGAACCATTCTGAGTATATGTAGGCATTTTTGTCATTTTTGTTGGTATCGATGGCAGATCTAAGCTCATGACTATAAAGTTTTGATGAAGCACTAGTTTTCCTGGTGATGCATTTGTATTTGAGACTTCCTCTTTAATGAAAGTCATCTTATTTCCATCTCTGTAAGATCTGTGCTAAAACACTCGGAATTGGAGGATCCAGTCGAGGGTTGCGATATTGTAGGATGATGTATGTTTGATCACTACATGTTTGCACCAGTTTTAATTAGTTCCCTATGTTGTTTTCTCCCTCTCACACTGAATAGCTTGGAATTGGAGGATCAAGTCAAGTTGTTGCAGTAGCCCTAAGACGCTCGGAATTGGAAAATCCAGTCGATTTGTCCCAATAGCTATAGTAACTGTGTCATTTAGGCACATTTTAGTGTTTTGTTTTTCTTCTCCAAGCTGTTGGAAGGCCTTATGCCCATAGCAGTCTTATTCATCTTCCTCACCAAGTCTTCCCCCTACTCATTTTAAGCTCAACTTACTGACTTAAGTTAGATCAAGACCTCATCTGTTCATGCATAGCCCGGTCCAGGATTCTAATTTAAAACGATATTGTTATGAATTTTCTCTCTTTCGATCACCCTTTTATAAACAATCGTGACATATAAACGGATGGGTATCAGGCTTACTCTTGCTGCAATCTAGTAGTGACTTTTGGTGCTAACACAAGGGTGGGGTGATGGCAGCATGCATAATAGAACTTATGGGTAGGGAAATTAGGTCTTAATAGTAAAACCATTGAATTTTAGAAAATACATTAGAATGTAGTTTATATTATGTACAAGATCCAACTCAAGTGGAACTTTCCCAGTGACCAATGAATGGGGTTAACATTAAAAATTTTGCAAAAAACTTTTTCTTTTGATGAAAAGTGAGATGATTAACCTAAAACTATACTTTGTTGATACTAAAGGGTATAAAAATTAAAATTAATCCAAAGATGGCCTCCCTAAAAGCCAAAATCTAGGGTATATGAACTAAGCCAAACGAGAGAAAATTGGCTTTGATTGTGTGCCAATGAGATCCTATTGGGAATTATGACCACAATGGTGGTTATGAAAATTCCAAAAGGGTTCAAATAATATACTAGGGAAAATTGACAATCTGAAATTCAACTAGCAATACAATCTGAAATTTGGTGTGTGAGGCTTGATCAATAAGAAACCAAAACATCATCTACCTCTTGAACCAAGTCTAGGTGAACTAATAATGATGAATGATACTCTTCTAGTATATGAGAAGTCATTGTACACCTAAAATGGCCAATGAATCCATCCCTATGATGTGACAAAAAATGATGATGATAACTCATACTATCTTCCTATCTGAAACCATCCTTGAAGGTTGCTCGGAGCAAACAAGCCTACTATATTGTAAAGGTAGTCACTATAAAAGATCATGTTGGGCCTATAATAAAATTTTCGCCCAATATTTTTGGTGTTAGTGGGGAAATTCCTTCCAAGGCCTATCAAATTATGCGCTCGCCTAATTGACAAATGGTAATACTTGTTAAATTTGTAATTTTTAAAGTTATAAAGCTAAGCATGGGAGGTGACAATTCATTGTAGTATGAGGGCCATTTTCACATTACGGATGAACTGAAGAATGGAAATTGTGTAGAAGAAGCATACATAAGAATTTTTATTGGAAATTATAAATAAGAAAGAAGAGGAATAATAACCTAGGTATTGTTGAGCGGCATGGCCCAAGTGACATGGGTCCTTCACATGCATTATGTTTTGACTATGAGAATTGAGGCTTTGAAAAACCTTGGTTCAACACAAAGTCTCATGCATAGCACCAATTCTCGACGCACAAATAGTCAGTCATAAGTCTTTTGCAATCAGTGACACAAAACTAACAATCAAACCAATCAATCATGGAAGAAAAGAAATATGAAAAATTTCACAATAGGTGTTGAAATATCTCAAAAATATCAAGTGATTGATATCTATAGGAAAAGGATATCTATTCGGAATCATCAACTCATAGCTTGAGTAAAGGAGAGTTGAAATCATACAATTATATTAGCCATTGTGCCATCAAGATCAGTTTTGGAAAAAACAAATTACACTAATTTTCTTAGATTTTATTAACACACAAACTTCAACTTCTTGACAATCAAACTTGGCACATTTATGGTGTTATCAACTAGCGATTTACTTTGAATAAAGAAGAAATCAAGGGTTTCTAGAAAAACTTGTTTTCAATTAAAAATGCACTAAAATAAAGACTATTCTTTAGTTCTAAAATCAATCAAATCATCAAGGAAATAAAAGGAACCCTTTAAACAAAGCTAAAACCAAAAAGTAAAAGAAAAGAGTAAAATCAATGAGAACAACTACACCTAACACTAAAAATAAAACATGCTAGAAAATGAGAAATCCAAATAAAAGGAAATATATACAAACAAAAAACCATAATTGAGGTGACATATTTACAAGTCGTGGTGAAGCTTCTTAAGTGAAATAATTTAAGGTGATGACCATTCGCACAAAATTAGAGTTGTTTTCCACCTAATATTTTTATCATGAATACATTCATACTTAGAAATTTGTAGATCATGTAAATACCCAACCATAATGAATCAAACTTCTTATGTTTGGACGGGGTCTCATGTACCTTATCCTAGAGTATGCAAATTGTCTTGTACTTTATAATTGATAAGTGTGGCTCTTTTATCCAATGATTTATTGACATTGTATTGTTTCTTATAAAGGTGTTGGAATGCATCTTTTCTAACCTCCTCTAGTTCAATCAAAGTATCCAAATGATGTTGTAAGGGTTGAAAATTCTCTTCCACCTTAGCAATAGTCATTCTCAAGGTTGGAATTTGCAGGAGGTGGGTAGGTAGAAAAAGAGGAGTACCCTATACCATAGTGTAGGAACTTTTACCTATAGACATATTAGTAGTAATGTGATCTACCTACAAAGAAATGCTTAGTTTAGTATGTCAATCTATTTTTTTTTGTCTTTAACAGTTCTCTGAATGATCCAAATTAAATTTTTCATTTGTGGATTCAACCAACCCATTACCTTGAGGGTAATAAGTGTGGGAACATAAAAGTTGAATGCAATAAGTACTCTAAGGTGGAGCATATTGTTAGACATAAAAGTGGGCCCATTGTCAATTAGGATCTCAGAATAGGTTTCAAAGAAAAATAAGATGTTGTGTTTGATGAATTCTACCACTTGTTCTTTCTTACCATTCTTAAGTGGGACAACTTCGACCCATTTTGTAAAGTAATCAGTAGTAGTAAGTATAAAGGTGTGGTGAATGCTAGAAGAAATAGAAATTAGTCTAATGAAATCCATGGCCCATCTTGAGAAAAGGAACTTCAACATCAATGGATATAGGAAGAATGGTATCTAACTTTTTTTTTCCAAGTTTTCTTTGTCATTTTTTTGCAATAAGATTGAAGATATAGTTTCCTTTGAGTTAGAGTTGGAATTTATTTGGTATCTTTTCTCTTGAACTACCTAGTGTGTTGGGTTGCAGTGAAGTGAAATATTGTCCATTGTTTGTTGCTCTAAATTAAGTAGTTTAGATCAGTCCTAACGCTAGAATTTCACAAGGATTTCATCCAAGAAACCTCAAGTTAATGAGGTGAATTTTCATTATTGCATTAATTGACCTATATTTGAAATTTCAACATGGTATCCAAATAGATTTGACTGAGAATGACATGTTGTTGATTTCAAGGCCGAATATTTTAGTTTATGTACATGGGAGTGGTTGTTGGGTGGTGAAACCTTAGTGTGCTTGAGATGAGAACTTACACCTGAAGGTTTTGATGGATTGAAACCATAATTACTATTGTGATGAGTGTGCTTTCCCCTATGATAGGTGGAAAATATACTACATGGATAGGTCATTGATTTATTCCAAGGGATGTTAGTATGTTTTCACCTATGATAGGTGGTATATCTTCTTGATTGTTCGTTGGTATGGATTTATTTTCAATGAGTGAGATGTCTAAGAGAGCTTGTGATAAGTAGTTTATTTGTTCCAGTGGATACCAAAGTGTTCTACTTCATTTATGGATGGAATGGATTTGTTTTCAATGGACATGATGCCCAAGACGACCTGCAATAGGTGGTTGATTTGTTCCAATACATGTTAGTTTATTTTCACATGTGATAGGGAGAGGATCTACTTCATTGATGGATGGTATTTCATTTATATTTCAATCAATGTGATGCCTAGTGGAGCCTACAATAGATGGTTGATTTGTTCCAATGGATACCAATGTTTAGAGTGGATTGATGCATGTGATAAGCATGCTTAACCATTTGATTGTTCAACGATTTTTTAATTCAAAGATGGGTTCATTAATTCTATGATATATTGATGAGTATTCACTAATTTACTTTGGTTGAGTTGTGGCTCAAGGGTTTATAGGAACCATGACCTTGTTCAAATTCAATGATTGTCACAGTTGGATGGAGATTCCAGTGTTATACCTCAGGGGTGGTATTGGTTGTACATATTATACAATTGTGGAGAGATTCATCATGGATATGATAGTTGGGATGATACTAAACTATTGGTGATATTGTGCACTTGTACCTTGTACATGATATTGGAGAGTGTATCTTTCGCATTCTTCATATATGTACTTCTGTTGGACTGTTTTTCATTGAAGAAGGGCGTGGAAGACCTAACTTGGAGATAGGTTCAAAACCTATGGTGGTGTAATCATTGATTGATTCCAAGCTTGAAACTAATGAAAATAGTTTTGAGTACTAGTGACAACGTTGTTGGATTATGTCATGCAAAGATATTTGATCATGATAATACTCTTGTTTCAAGGTTCTGTCAATAAGAGGTTATGAGCAACCAAATTACCATCTTTTGACATATTCTTTTCCTTATTTTTAATTCCTTTATGTTTACCCATGACCTTGTATCAATCCATTTTAGTACTCATGTGTGTGTTGTAGGAAAATTCCCTTGCGGACAGGTGAGTATCTTCTTGGATTCTAGACCCCTATTACTAAGACAGAAATATGATAACATTGGAAACTAACATTCCTTTAAATGTAGTTAAACTAGCCAAAAGGAAAAGAGGAAGAAAGTATGATGTACATTTTTTTTTAAGCTTGTCCTCGTTTAATCTAAGCTAAACTTGATCTTCAATCTCCTTAATAATATTTACAATCCAATAGACAAAAAAAAACAACACACACTTCCTACTCTACCAAGATTAGTTTAAACTAAATTTATCAATGAAAGACAAGTATATGCAACCATAAACAAACTTGAAGAAAATAGGCCAAGCATATATTAATGAGAACATTACAAGGCACTTAAAATCTATAGATGAATATTCAACAACCTCTCCAAGTCCTCCTTGTCCAACCCTTTGCTCGAAAGATCCACGATCAGAATGACAATACTTTTTGTTGATTATTCTCCTCCTTTTCACCATGATAATGCCTCATTTTATAGGCATTGAGAGGATCAACCACCTTGGTTATCTTTGGAATAAGTTGAGGATATGACTCCATCAGTTGTGGCATCTCCCTTAGATGCCGCCTAAATCTTGGATTCGAGCCAAACCAACTCAGATCATCTCTCATTGTCTTTAGAGATAAGGGGGATTTCTTCCCATAATTCTCTCAACCAATTGAAACTCCCTCAAAACTGGCAATAGAGCGCTGCAACTCTCCCTACTAGATGGATAGGAAGCGCTAATGCTCCTTGCATATTAGTAGGGGAGCACTGATCTTACAAAAGTTCATTAAGATGACCATTTCTGAAGGAAAAATATTTTTCTTATCTTGTCAAATGATGTGATTTCCCCTTCCGACATGTCTTAGAGGATGTATCAAGTGTTTCCATGGTGTCGTTCGCAATGCAACATATGCAGAACAAAAATGAGACATTTATGACACTTGTGACAAAAGCGCGACAATGATAATGTGACATTATCGAAGTGAGGAATTTTGACATGTAACAAATTCCCCCCCAAAGTGTGAAGTCAGAAGACGAAAGTTGATGACTGAAGTGCTTTGTAGATTTTCGAAGCAAGGGTATGGATTCATAGAACCAAGTAGAAGATGCAAACAACCATCAAACAAATGTTATCATGTGTTTCAAACCCAAGGCGGGAATACCTATGCTTGAGTAACAAAGGACTTAAGGTATGGTTGCCAATAAATACATTGTGGATCCATGATGATACTGACTAAGGGTATAACCACCAAGGATGCAATGTGGATCTATACTTCCATGACATGAACTGATCGTATCCATGAGAAATACGCAATGGAGCTATGAGATGATAAAACATAGCCACAGACCAATACAATGTGGATCTATGTGACAGTGTATATATATATATATATATATATATATATATATATATATATATATATATATCAACATGCTCAAAATATATCCTTCCCATCCTGGGGAAAGTAGATAACAGAGCAAATGTTCAACCCAGGGTCTTTGTCCCAATCCCTATGTGGTATGAATATAGCCATATGAATATATGTTTTTGATGTCAAACATGGTAGAAACCACCTGATTACCTGTCATCGAGGTAAACCGTTCACAAGTGCAAGGGAAATCACCAATGATGTCAATGACTCCCAAGGTACCCTAGTACAATCCAATTAATGTGAACAAATGAGTTGAAGTTGAACATTCATGGAATCATTCAATCAGAGGTCAATGATGTAAACCTATTGTCAGAGGCGAGGAGTCTTGTCATTAAGGCATGCAGGTCCCAAGGTGATAATTGGTTTCTAAGTCTAATTCTCAGATGATGTGTTGAATTTGACAGGAAAATACTCTTCGAATGAGGGCCTTGATGTATCCCCCATCATGGACATGAAACTGACATAGGAAATAGATGTAAGATGGTGAATCAAATGAGTATGAACTGACATGGGTATTGAATCTGGAAATTTGTGATGGTTGACTCTCGAGGTAGATACTTCCCTTGAACATCGAGGCACAACATGACTTGGCAGCATAAACGTAACATGGACCAAAACATAATGCAGTGGACGTTGTGACATTCGTCAGGTGAACCAGAGGAGTGGAAAGACTGATAGGATTGGTTCAATGCAGAGGTTTAGCAGGTGGAAACAAGTGTCATGTTCAAGGGTGACTGCAAGAGTGACTTGTTACAATTCTAAAAGATAACTTGAATTGCTTCCTTAAATTCCCCCCCCCCCATATAGATAGATGATTAGGTCTTTTTATTTTTACGAGCTCAAGGAGGATAATACATACTTGATATAACTCACATTCGGTAAGTCCCTCTTCCTTTTTTTAACGAACTGGAAGAAGTAAGGGTTCGATCCCATATGGTACCTTCAATGTGTGATTTTAGAGAGTCCAAAGAAGGAAAACTCAGTTGTTTTTCATGTTTAGAGAGTCTGAAAATAACTTAAAGGTGACTCTAGGGTTGTCCTTTTTCGTAATTTTAGTCTTCGAATTTCAAAAAAGAGATAAACTGCTACTCGGGAGATGACCTTTCAAGAAATTTTTAACGAGTGTGAAAGGAAGCAAGATCACTCAACGATCTTTTCATATTTAGAGAGTCTGAAAAGAACTTAAATATGACTCCAAGGGGTTCCTTTTTTGTGTAACCTTTACGAATTCGAAAAAGTGATAAAAGTCTACTTGGTTACATTCTCATACTTTTTCGAGCGTGGGAAAGAAAAAAGATTATGCTCTTCAGTGTCACAAGGTTGTCAGAAAGATACTGCCTAAAAACTTACAAATATAGAAAGTTATGGGACCAAAGCATTAGTAACTCCTCAAAAAGATTAAAAAATCCAAAAAAAACTTTATATTAGTGAGAAATAGCAAAAAGAAACCCTATCAAACAACAAAATAGGTTAAGAATTTCATTTACCAATTGATTTTTACCAATTTCTTCAAAATTTGGAATTTTCCACCTTTGGGAGGCGATTTTCGAGTTGTGCGTACGGGAGATGCAGTCGACCATTTTTAGTTTCGTCTAGACTAGGTTGGTCATATTGCCTTTGCAATATTTTTTATGGTTTAATTTTGTGTTTTAGCTTATATTTAGGGTGTTATGGGCTCCTTGGGAATCCCTGGGTGCCGAACCAAATTGGCGCTCCCTCAAAGGGATGAGGGGAGCGTCGATCGAGATATTAGCGCCCTGGTACACATGCCTAGGGAGCGCTAGCACTCTGTGGGCAGACTTAAAGGACCGTTGGTGCAGAACCAAAATTGTTTTTGCATTTTGGGATAAAGAGACACAATTTTCTCCCATAAAAAGTTGACTAAAGATTTTTAATTGGTTGTATTTGCATATTTCAATGGTCATATAGAGATGATAGAGTGGAAAGAAAGTGAACACGAGTTTGATGACATTGTCTCTTTACAAATCCCTCAAGCAAGGAAAGCTTTGCAAAATTGTGGTCTTCTCAAGTACTTTAAACTCTAGAATATGAGGAAAGAGGTACTATTACTTGAGTACCCGATCAGTTTGTGGGATGATGTCGAATAGGCATTTCGCATTGGGACACACATGCTCGATATTGAGCTTCATGATGTGTAATTTTTGACGTGCCTCTCAAGGAGAGGGGATCCTATCCTTTGTTCGATGATCAGGCAACTCCTCAACCAACTAAGGCATATGTTGTTGAGGATTGTATACCAGGATCTTGATTGGTCGGTGGGTGAATCCTGATCAAAGATGTGAGGGATTTGGCACTCAGGTCGATTCTATTCGCCATCACCAAATTGGAGGGTAGTATCAGTGCTCATCTAGCTTCGAAATCATAGATGTCGTATGCTTTACAATGTGTAGAGACCAGGTTTCTTAACTGGAGCACATAGTTCCTTCAGAATGTGAAAGAACAGATATCAAAGTGCAGGACAGGTAGGCAGAAGCAGTTTGGATATGGCTCTTTCCAAGTTTCTTTCTTCTTGGAGCGCTTCCCCCAGATGCAGCCACAGGTTGCGTTGATAGTGCGACCTGTGACCGAGCCACGAATGGAGAGATGGACTAGTTTATCCTAGAGATTGGAGAAAGAGCCTTGAGCATTTATATTTACAGGTGATTTGTTCACTTAGTAGAGGAGATAGTTAGTTTTCGTAGAGGACTTTCCTTATGTTGGAGTGGACTTTCAGGGTAGTGAAGACTTGCTGCTCCCCGAGGGCATTTAGTGGGATGCATCAGGTATGAAACTAAACCTTTTCATGTATTTTTTTTTTATATATTTTATATTGTTTTTTATGTGTACAATGAGGGATATAAATATGTTTTTGTTTCATCATGCAGACAGAGGCGCATCATATCCGTCGGAGATGCCAGCACTAGGGCATCATGGAGACACACAGGTAGCAGTGGAGTATGAGGTTGTAATGGGAGAACTTCGAGAGGTTGAGAGGAACCTCTAAGGTTTGACCATGAGTGTCCCACCTCTCAGGAGGCGAGACGTGCCTCTCCATTTGTAGAGACACACAGTTGGAGTTCCTAAGATTCTGAAACACTTACTTCGATGAGTGGCTCGTGCAGTAGTGTTCTTCACAGAGCACAACGTGATACAGGAGGATGACTAGGATCCTCAGCATATTGTGTAGTATTTCATGATGATGTCATGGGCATGAGGGCCCAAATTTTTTCCCTGTTATGTACCTTTTGACGATAGATTCTAACTTCCATGTCCCCAACTTATTGTGAGTTTGTTCATAAACAAGGACTAAGTCTCATTCTGCAAAAGCATGAGGTTGAACGGATTTGTCATATTGACTCTTCATTCGTTTTTTATAGATCTTGTTAATGAGAACAACATCGCGACATGTTTCATCCAACTTGGTTAAATACAGGAATTTTTCCTCTTCAACAGAGGTATGAGGTGGGAGTTCCACAATGATTTTCAATGAAGGGATCTCACACTCAATTGGTAACACCATTTCTACACCATATACCAACTGGAATGGAGTGAATCCAATTGCAGTTTTCACTGAAGTGTGGTAGGCCCAGAGTGCGGAGAAAATTTGTAGGTGTCAAGAGGTTTTGTTTGTCCCCACCGTGTGTTGGAGCATGGTCTTTAGGACTTTGTTGGTAGCTTCAACTTGTCTGTTTGCTTGAGGATAGTAGGGGGATAAGTTTTCATGGAAAAAACCCAACTTGACATGCAACTCACTCACCATCTGGTTCTGAAAATGTGATCCATGATCAATGACAAGGGCTTGTGGGACACCAAAGTGAGTGTGATGTGGTTAAAAACAAATAGTGTTGCAGTACGGCCATCGTTAAGAAATGTAGGCATAGCCTCAGCCCATTTAGTGAAATAATCAATGGAAACGATGATATAATCATGTGGGGGGACGAGGTAAGCTTAGATTGCATAAAATCAATGCCCCATTTGGAAAAGGGGCGGATGGCTTCAATGGGATGCAGCGGAGCAGGGTGGGTACGTGCCTTTTTTTGAAAAATTTGATAGGGTGGGCATCATTTGACAGCCTCGATATAATCTTTGAAGATGGAGGGCCGAAAATAATTGCCACGTAAGATTTTTTGGGTTGTAACCATCCCAGAAAGATGACTGGCACAAGCTCCAAGGCGACAGTCATTCAAAACATGTTCAGTCTCATCATGGGTTAAAAAAAGTCGTAGGAAAGTATCAATACCACGGTGGTACAAAGTGTCGCCGATGATAAGGTAGTGTTTGGAATGGTGGCGGATATGATGACATTCATCACGTGAAATATCGAACTGGAAATGTTGGGTTTGGAGATAGAGAAGAATATATCCATACCAAGGGTCTAATGTGCTAATGAGGAATGAAGATTCATCAGGAAGAGAATCACTGGGCTCAGTATCTTCATCAACATAGGGAAGATCACAGATTAGTTCTGCAAAAACCAATGATTTTTTAGCTTTTGATTTTGAAAACTCGAGATCGAATTCTTGAAGAATAACGATCCATTTTGAATATTTTCCCCCAAGTACTTGACGTGTTAGGATATGATACATGGGTTTCGAGTCTGCAATGATCATGGTAGTGCGTAACAGGATGTAGTGGCAAAAGCTCTGGACAACAATGACTACAGCCAGAGCCAACTTTTCAACGTGTGAATATCAGAGCTTGGGACCCGATAGACTCTTTCTCAGATAGTAGATCACATGTTCATCACCATTAGGATCCTCCTGAACTAACACCATAGCAATAGTGGAAGTAGAGTTAGCCAAATAAAGGATATAGTCTTATGCATAATTCAGGGGCTGCAAGAGATGTGTGTGTGTTAAGGCATGCTTAATCATATCAAAAGAGCATTGAGCAGTGCCATCCAAGATGAAAGCAGTGTTTTTTCTGCAACAATATCATAAATCCTTTAGTGAGCTCGACATAGTTACAGATGAAACAACGAAGAAAGTTTGCTTTCCCTTGCAAACTTTGTAGTTGGGTCAGATTGTTGGGAGGGCGTAAAGCGAGAATATCTTTTACTTTTAAGGGATCCACCCTAATCCCATCTTTGGAGACAACGAATCTGAGGAGTCGGCCTGATTCGATAGCGAAAATGAAATTGTGAGGGTTAAGATGGATATGGTAAAATCTTAAATGACCAATATGATCTTGTCGATTAGACGAATGAGAGGGTAAATCATCGAGGTAAGGTTCCACAATATGTTTGATATCCTGGAAAGCATACGACATGTCCCATTGGAAAGTTGCGCCAACATTTTTAAGACCAAAAGGTAGCTTGCGATAAGCAAATGTTCCCCAAGGGAAGATGAAGGTTGTCTTATGTTGATCAGACGGTAGAATATTGATATGGTTATACCCTGATAAACCATCCATGAAGGAAAATATAATGTTGCCAACACAATTATCAATGATTTGGTCGATAAAGGGTGTTGGGTAATTGTCTTTTGGACAAGCCTTATTGAGATCCCTATAATTGACACAAAAATGAATGGTTCCTTGTTTCTTGGCGACCAGAACGATGTTAGAAACCCATTCTGTCAAGTGATAGGATAAATAAAACCATACTTCAACAGTTTTTCAACTTCTGACTTTATGTCCTCTATTTTCTTAAGATGAACCATGTGAAGTTTTTGTCGTACAGGTTTAACACCTGGGTAATTTTTTATCTCATGCACAACAATCGATGGATCGATCCCTGGCATTTCTTCATAAATCCAAGCAAAGACATCGCAGAATTATTTGAATAAAGTGGTATAATCTTCCACTTCCTTGAGCGAACAATTGTCACTGAGATGAACATTTTCCATGATACCTTCTTTGATCGAGATTTCGATAGCGATCGTAGAAGAGATGTTGCCTAAATTCCCCTCAGAAGTAGTCTCTTGGGTAAGTATGGGATATTGGGGAGAATTGAAAACACCATCAAGAAATATAGAATGTATATCTTTCTCAATTTCATCTAGACTAGGGAGAAAAGATGAATGATGATGGTTGTCATCCCAAGGTACCTCTTCGATACTAATAATTTCCATAATGGATTCATCTGATGGAAAAATGTGTAGGATGTAATTGAAAGCAGAGGATAGGGAATCCAACCAAGATGGCAACGAGTAAGTGTCATATGCCAATAGAAGCCTCAGTGATGCAGGAGCATCTCTCCATGCAGCCAGCCAGCCAGCCAGCCACGTCAGCGCGCATGCATTCCAGAATGAAAAGGAGGCGCAGCCTCATTTAAATATTTGAAATGAATGTAATTAAATGAGCTAGGTTGTTGAGCCAGGAAAGCCGTGCTTTATGCAGGCATTAGATAAGATTGTCCTTTATGGTAGATCGGCCGATATCTAGATCCATATGCTAGACTAGATAACCATTGATTGTAATTTAATAGAGTAGGTAAATCCTGGAGGGAAGCGCTAAGAGCCCCTCAAGTAAAAGAGATATCTAGATCTAATTTAGAGTTAGACAGGGTAGAGTAGAGGGAGCCAGAGAGAGCTCAGGAACACCTTGTAAAATATACAGGCATTTGCCATTATTAATACAGAGCAGTTTTCCCTGCATTATTCTATCATTATATGCATGTCTGTGTGGGTTCTATATATATATATATGTTGTAGATGTATGTTGTGTGTTATGCATTCTACAAGAGTTCGTGTGATTTTAGGCTTGAGAGGTCCTTGAGGCTTCATGCCGTGAGGGTGTGACAGAACGCTAAGGTTCTGAGGGCCGTGCTCAAAGGATGCACTTCTGAACTCAGAGGAGTCAGACCAAGACATGCTGAGAGCACAAGCACTGAAGTCATCAACTCAGGGAGAAGACCTCAAGGTTGCTAAACACCTTGGGGGAAAGACTGTGTAGCTGAGACACAGTTGAGGACCAGAATCGTTGAGGATTCTGAGAGCTCTACCAAGAGGGCATTGAGAATACGCACGAGTTACGTTGGAGGAGAACTCTGCTGAGAGAGTTCGAAGGGAGACCAAAATTCTGCTGAGGATTTTGAGAAGCTTTGTCTGGAGGGCATCGAGCGAAGTGCGTGAGTGCACAGGGAAAGAAGAACTGTTGCATGTTCTGTGGAAGAGATACTCTGCCAGAGGGGCGTCGAGGGGGTGTGCAGATGGTATAGGAGGAAGGAACTCGTTGAGTTCTATCATCTGAAGGAAGCAACCACTAAGGGAGCTTTCACTGGGTTACTTAATACCCAGAAGACTCAGCGAGAAGGTCGCTTGAGAAGGAGGATAGCAGGAAGGAGTCGGTATTCTCCATCTTAGGGAGGAGAAGGACCAAATTCCCCAAGGGGTCTGAGTGTTTGTGGAAGCTCAGGACAAATAGCACTTTGCACGCGAAGACTCTGCAAGGAGTGCAGGAGTCAAAGAATCCCGTGAGGATTCAAAGGGCAGAAGCTCAGGGAGGATAGCTTTTTCATCCGCACATCAGGCGAGACTTCAAGTCGAGGAGTCCACAGGATAGAACAAGCAAAGGTTGAAACCTCTGGAGAAATTGAATCTCTTCTAAGAACAGAGAAGAAAGCATGAAAGCTCGGGAAAGCATAGGAGCCGTCGGATTAGGCGGATAAAATAGATCTGGACCGTTGGATTTCCACGTCCAGGAGGAGCTCAGAACGAGTCCATAGAAAGAGGAGGACCGACAGCCGTCGGATCTCGTGAGAGAAATCCCGTCATCCATTGGATCGGGTGAAGTAGCGCACGGTTTAGCATCAAGGAGGAGGAGTCGACGGTTAGGATTCGCAAGATAGGTTGGAGAAGTCCCGACAACCGCTAGATCATGAGGAGAGTTGCTTAGGGTTTAAACACGAGCGCATAGGAAGGAGAGTCATCGGGACTCGACTCATCGAGATATCGGGGTTTCCATGGTCGTGGGACTCTCATATGACGAAATCTCAATTAGCGATTTCCTGAGAAGATCAAGGCCGTTGATCTCAGCAGAGACACGTGGCACAGGATCCCGGAAATCGGGGTTCGACATTCGGGATTTTCTAGTGCAAAGGAATTGCGACCGGTGAAATCATGATCCCATGATTCCTGATAGAGTGGAGAGAGAAGGTGATGTGGCAGGGAGAGATCTCACATGCCCTCGGAGTTCAGGGTTCAGAGATTTGTGGTGTAAGTGAACCGTGACATCGTATACGCCGATTTCTCGATAGGGAAATCCCCGACAAGAACGGAAGCATTGACTCTTTGACCCATCGGGTTTCAGGTTTTTGGTCAGCACGAGAACCATGCCCACAGGTTTCCCGATATCGCGAAACCCGATTTCCCGACAAGCAAAAGGGAGATCGCAGAAGGAGATTTATGTGGGTAGTGAGAACTCCCGCAAGGAGTTGGAAGAATTCTTTAACTTTTCAGGCCCAAGTGGAAGAAGGTCTTGGTGGAAGTGGACGGTTTCCAGGGGTGACATCTGCGTCACTCAGCAGGACCAACTGACATAGTGTCACCTAGTGCATCGAATTCCAAAGGACTAGGCACAACCCAAGGATCAGTTGATTCATAAGATTGATATGCCATAGTCGAGATCATATTAATCATGGAAATATGTTGTGAGGTGGGAGGAAGTGGTGTAGGGAAAGTACCCATAAGGGAAGATTCTTTTCAAAGGCCTACACCAACACTTTCGTAAGTGATCTTAGTATCTCCCAAGAAAGGAATATTGTTGGTGGCGGGAGTGTGAGCGTCGGGGGTACAATAATATAATTGATCTATAGTGACAATTTTACCTTGATAGGGGAATTGTAAACATCGAAACACCGATGAAGCGATGGAAGCCATGGAATAAAAACAACTTCTTCCTCACAACAAGTTGTAATCAAGGGAAGCATCAACTACCTCTACATCAACAGAGACAGTCTTTCCTCCCAACTGAATAGCTAAGGACTGCAAGAGTCCATAAGGATGAAAACCTCTCCCATTGAATGCTCGTAACATTGTAGGGGATTGATTAAGCACAGGTGATTTCAACCCTTTCCAACAAGCTAATGAAATGACGCACGTGGAAGATCACTCATCTAGTATGGTACGATGAATGTGTTTGTTCCTTAGGAGCAGGTGGGTGAGTTGGTGTTTTTGGATTTTCAGTATTCTTATTATTCTTTTTGGGTTTATTTTTTGTTTTCTTATTTCCCCCAGATTGTTGTGAAGAGGCGTATTGAACAACATTCACCTCATATATTTGAGTCAGGGGGGGAAGTAGAGGAGAGTGAGGTAGAAGCGGTGAAGGGTGAAGAAATGGGGTGATTATTCAAGACAATCGATTGTGATGAACATTGGGTTTTGATGGCACCGATAATTCCATATGCATGAGTCGTGGAAGATGGTTTGGATGGATTGGTGGATGTGTGGGAAGCATTTGGTATCAACTCATACAATGTACCAGATTGGGAATAAACCAAATCCATGTACTGAATGCGAGAAATGGCTTCTTCCTCAGTGACAACACCACCCATGGTGACATCACAAGCAATTGGGGGTAAAGTAGATTTAGTAAACCATTCTGCCAATAATTGGTCAAAAATGGTCATTTTGATCAACCTTCATCGCCATCTCCACTCATGAATGTGATCAGATATATGTACGGAGCTTGTTTGATGAAGTGAATTCAAGAGTTTTGTATCGGTCTCATAAAACATGGGTAATTAAAAAAGTGTGAGAAAATTCGTGGTCAGGGAATTGAAATCTTGAAAGGTACCACATTGGAGTTCAATGTACCATTTGATTGTTGATCCCATGAGTGTGCGCTTGAAAATACGCAACCGGATAGAATCATCCATCAGTGATTTTGATTAACATTGTTGGCATAGGGGCAGACCTAGGGTTCAACACTTCAACAACACACCAAAAAAACCCTAACTACCAACCCTTTCGGCAACACCTGTGAAGCAGATGAAATCTCACCTGAGGTAGAGGCAGGGGTGGTTGCAGGACTCAAGTGTTTGCAACCTAGCTATAGATCTATGATTACAACACCTTAATAGAGCACTTAGAAGTTCTCATTCATTAGTATTTAGCCTTTGTTTACAACGCGGATAATCCCTAATTACAGAGCAGTGTAGTATTCACCCAGATCTAATACATTCAAGCACTAAGCACATCAAGATAGGTCAAATCTAGCATTCATTCATATTACTCATTACTAAGCTATCATATCAAATTCATCTATGCATATATTATTACACTAAGCATAAATATCATGAATAATGTAGCAACCATAAAGCACAAAACAACCATAACATAGGATATATGTGGTTCACCCCCAGCCTGGGGCTACGTCCACCAACTCTTCTTCTCTTTATTTCCTTCTTTCAATCATTTACATGCATAGAGACACAAGATCCTACTCTGCATAGGACAAGATATCTACGTGCACTCTGCCAGATCCTCCTTCCTCGAGCTAGGTTGTAGCACAAATCCCTCTTACAATCTACCATTTGTTGGCACAGGGGCAGACCCAAGGTTCAATGCTTCAACAATGCACCAACAAAACCCTAACTATCGACCCTTTCGACAACACCTACGAAGTAGATGAAGTCTCACCCGAGGTAGAGGTAGGGGTGGTTTCATGAATCTAGTGTTTGCAACCTAGCTGGGACACAGATCTGTGATTACAACACCTTAATAGAGCACTTAGCAGTTCTCGTTCATTAGTATTTAGCCTTTGTTCACAACACAGATAATCCATAATTATAGAGAAACACAATATTCACCCAGATCTAATACATTCAAGAACTAATCATATCAATATAGGTCAGATATAGCATTGATCCAGGTGGATATTGGTGGCCACCCACCTTTTCCAACTGGCTCAAACCAGCTTTATGGCAATTTTGGCAATTTACTATTTTTAGCAGGTTTTAACTTCCGAGGCCATTTTGAGGGCCTAAATGAAGGTTTTTGGAGATTGAGGTTCTCAACGATATCCAAAGGCATGATTGATCCCCCAAAATGAATCTCCTCGACGATACCTTTCCAATGAGCTATCACATGCCTAATATGGAGATCGTATGCAAAAGTTACGACCCCGGGAATTTGATGCACCAACTTACCCAATCGGGGCCCACATGACTTTTGGCACTTCATCTCCTAGGGTTAGGTTTTTGGATGTCTAGGAATTTTTGCATTCCTAATTATTGTAAAAAGTCCTCCCGAGCCTCATTGTAACCATATTCTTGCGAATGCGAGTAGCCATCACATCTCTTCTCAGAGATAAGCTGCCACTCTTCTAGCGAGTCTTTCACTTTGTATTTTTACAGTCTCTGTACATTTCTTTGATTAATAGAAATCATGTATTACTATATATCTATGTTTATGGTTGCATCTCTGATACATTTCTGTTATGTTATTGAATATCTGCAATATCTCTGTGCATTTCTTTATTATATCTCCGATCTCATTTCGTGCCTAAAATAATCCGGATCAAGCATTCATTCATATTACTCAGTACTAAGCTATCATATCAGATTCATCTAAGCATATATTATTACACTAAGCATAAATATCATGAATAATGTAGCAACCATAACACAGGATATACGTGGTTCACCCCCATCATGGGGCTACATCCACCAACTCTTCTTCTCTTTATTTCCTTCTGTCAATCATCTACATGCACAAAGCTACAAGATCCTACTCTGCATAGGATAGGAGATCTGCACGCACTCCACCAGATCCTCCTTCCCTGAGCTAGGTTGTAGCACAAATACCTCTTACAATCTACACAATCTTCTTACATCCACTTGCACTTAGCCCTGCACAAAGCATTTACAACTATCACTTTCACTTAGCACAACACCACTTGTCTCTTCTAGGTCTCTTTCTTACATCACCTAGACATCTATTTATACACTACAAAAGGGCCTAAACATGGGTAAACCCATGGGCCAACATCCCCATACCCGTTACATAAGCACAAAACCCAAAAATCCCTAAACAAGGGGCCGAGATCCTGCGATCTTCGTTTCAACTTATATCCGCCTTTGAAATCCTGTCGAAGTCCCAAAAAGGGGTCAAAAGTGACCAAGGATATTCAAAACTTGGTCAAGGGCCAACAGGCCCCCAACACTCACCTATGACTCATCCTGGGTCACTCTGATCTTGGTAGCTCCGCCCCAAATGCCTCAAGCTTGGCTCGAGTGCTTCGACCTGTTACTTTTCTAGGGCCTCCTACTCAGTGAATTCCTGAATAACTACCTCATTCATAGGTCCTTCCAAGAATTGTTCGACTGCAGTGACTACTTGTTCCAGCTTTGTTCCTTGTCCTTGAATCTCCTCAAACAGTTGGCAAGCTTCATCCTAGACTAGTTGGAGCCTCTGAGTCACTTCCATGACTTTTCTCTGTATGGTATGGACCTATTGTTGAGCAGTGCGTTGTTCCTGGGATATTTTCATCCTCTCAACTACTGACAAGAATTTCAATTGTGCCTATATTATCGTTGCTTGTTTCTTTTCCTCCTAGAGCTATGACTCCAGTGTCTTCATTTCAAGGTCCTCAGTAAGTCGTTCATAAGTCTGTGCACTTCTACTGCTAAGTTGTTTACATTCCAAAGCTAAAGTTTTGATTCTCTCAACTGCACTCCGAGCAGTGTCTTCTCTTTGGTCTCGCACGTCCTGCGGAGTGCTTGGTACTGTTTGTAGCTCTAAATCTATTATTCTCTGTTGAAGTTGTTGGATGGATTCAGCAAGCTTCACTACTTGATGCTCCATTGGGTATTCCTCCTTTTGTTCTAAGCACGTCATAGAGTGAAGTGATCTGTTGACTACTTCTTTGACTCTGATCTACTCTGTGAGCAGTTGTTCTTTGTCTTGTTGGATTTGTGCTCTCTCCTCTTCGAACTTTGTTTGGAGGTCATATTTTTCCTTCTGTGCAACCCAACATTGCTCTATGACTTCCTCTTGTATTTGCTTTAGGGCCTCTGTGGCTTGTTCTTTTTCATCTTGGACACGACAAAGGTGAACTTTGGTTGCATCGGCTAGTCTGTGGAGTTGGGTAGGTTCATATCCCAACTGTGTTTCTTTTGATGGCAGGGGCGTAGTGGACACTGCATGGCTGGAGTGAAGGACTTGTTGTAGCCCTTGGAGTTCTGCATCAATCCTTTCATACATGGTCTTTTTCTTGGCTTTATTTTTCTACAAAATGTCTTCCAAGGTGTCTGATATAGTTGTGATGATGAAGTAGAAGTCATCGAGCGTGAGCACAGTCTACAGCTTGGTCTTACTAGCTTTTGACTTCTTCTGTGATGATGGTTTCATGGGGGAAACCTTTCTTTTCTTGGATGTATCAGCTTCATTAATGGGATCCTTAGGTAGTGTTTCTACGCCTTGCTTTTGCTTGTCTTCTTCTCCATTGTTCTCTTCTTTGTCTACTTCGTCATCACCTCCTCCGCTAGGTGATTCTGAAGCAGTCTCTTCTGATGTGTTGTTCATATTCTGTACCTCTTTTGTCTTCTTCCTTCTGTTAGTTCCAGGTGTATCATATTCTTCACGAGGGACCACCGAGCTTCCGATTAGTTTGGGGTCGGACAATTCTGCGGAGTCAACAGGGATAACGAGCTCTGTAGGCCATTACTTAGTTATTTCTTCTAGGTCCTCCTCTATGATATTGTAATAACTCTGTAGTACTTCTTTGTGTTCATATCCACACGCAATGATATTGATAAAATGTTTTTCTACGTGGAACTTCACAAATGGCCTCAACCTATGCAGGGTGTTCGACGTCATACAAGGAAAAAACTCAATAGCCCTCTTTAACTGTAGGCAGTAGGTGTGGAACACCATGTTTGACTGCCATTGTTTTCTCATATCACTCGAATACCAGAGTGTGGTGAACTTTGTAGCTAAGGGTTCGAATGGCTCTATTTCAGGGAAGGTTGCATCTTCTGGCATCTCCCAAGAAATGAACGCGATGAGTATTAGTAGCCAACTAAAATGGAACTCATAGCCATAATCCTGAGCTTCATGACAGTCTTTTTCTAATTAGTTAACTAAGTAGCTTGCCCAGTTCATTTGTAGCCCCTCCACGCATTTTCCTGCGAGATCAAAACAAACCACGTGACCTGTGTGGGTATGTTCCTTCTTACTATCTTACCAGCAATCAACTAGCAAGAGAGGCACACTGTGCCATTCTGGATGGAGACTACCTTGTGGCCTCGCTTCCCCTTCTCCACATCATCGTAGGTATCTTTAATCCTCTACACTAGGGCACGGTCTACAACCTTTCCTAGGTAAAAGTCTTGCGGGTCTAGTCCTTGCATGCTCAATCCGGTGATCCGATGGATCAGCACCAGGATGACGGTGATGCGTTTGTCTAGCCAAATATAGCCACCATGGAAGAACAACAGCAGGAGCTTAACACACGCATTAACCTCCTGGTGCCTTCCAAAATGAAATATCTTCATTACCTTCAGAATAGTGGACTGCGCGAGGTCCATAGTCCATGGTTGGGGGATTATCCTCAACTTCTTCCCCTTCATCCTAGTCAGATACCTATGAGGGGAAAGTATGTTGTAGTTCTTATGATCCCCTAGGTTGAAGTCATTGATCTTTAATGTCATCCAGCTATGGTTTAACTATACGTATCCCCTTCAGAAGGTACACAGTAATCAGAGTGTAATCGAAGTCCCTTGGGACACTTTCACGATTCACCGCTCCAGCCAGAGGCGAGATGTATTCTGGTAGGACTAGTGGGATTATCTTTGCATTCACCAAGTCATCATGATGCTTGGTGCATTTTTCAGTCGCATCTCAGGATGGTCCATATCCGCGAGAAGTCGACATGGATGCTTGTAATCCTCTCATCGATGAAGCTTGAATCCCTACGGACATTACCTTTTCATCCATTAGATCAATTAGGATTTCTTCTACTAACTTTTCTATTGCGTTGAGTTTGTCCAACATGCACGCTCGAGATCAAATAACTCAAGTTGATGAACAAACGCTCAATGTAATAGAACAAGTGGTGAAGTCTCAGTAAACACAATGCAGTAACAATGAGTTTTCTTGTTGGCTCGGATACAATTTGTAAAAGTGTTCTTAGTGCAAAATTCGACAGAATAAGTAGACAACTATGTAACAGATCCCTCCAATGGACAAGAATCCTTCATCAATGTAGTTATGTCGGTTATGGCATGGTCCCAATGCTCCAATGGTGAGCTTTCTGATCATAACTATTGTTCTAACCATTCGGGAACATCAATCTAACGGTCATAATGCCCCCAACAGTTATATTGATCCACCATGGCGAAGTGCCAATCTGAGTTGCTCTGATATGATGGTGAAGTTCAAATTATGGAGACCTTCCTTCTACGAAATCTTCTCTGGAACTTCCTGTAATTTCTCCAACTTTTCTTTCTTCTTGCTGAGCTTTCTAGCCTTCTTCCATGTGATCTGTGTCTCAGTATTCCTCTTTCCATTTTGATTCTTATCTCCTCTTGGCATAGTAACTTTGCATTTTTGGTGGTCTTTCCTAGGGTTCAAGGGAAATACTACTTCTTTGTCTGGGGTAGGTGCTCTACTCTCCTGTACAGATAGGTGTTTCAAGTCTTCTTGTGTTCTTTCAACTTTGACATCCACATTTATGGTCCTCGGTAGCTTCGACTAGTTTTCTTGTTCTTTCAGTAAGTGTGTTATTCTCCTAGACATGAAGTCTCTTAGGTCTTGCTTTTTTTGTTCTAGAGCTTCCTCTTCTTTTCTTCGGGTTTGATCTTTCTCAATCTAGATTTTTCCTAGTAACATAGCAAATGGGGCATTGTTCTCAATAAATTTAACAACCTCAAATTCTTCCTCTGTCAAATTTCCATGAGCACTCATAGATGTTTGGGTAAGTCTTCCACATAGGGTTATCAATTTTCCTCTAAATAATCTTATTCCTCCCAATGAAGGAATCAAAGCAGGCTTTCCCAAAATTTCCCAGGTTCTTTCTATCATGATATTCACCTGTGTTTCCTCATCCAAAACACAGTCTAGGTCGAAGTATCCTATTCTTGTTTCTATGCACTCTTTTTCTTTGAAGATCTCTAATAAGTTGATATCTCTGTGATCATTCAGGGTTTCTTTCATTTGTAGTAATACAGTCTCTGATTCTTTCTGGGGTTCTTCCATGGTCTTAGTTTCTTGGTCTTCCTCAGGGTTTTCTTGTCTCATATTCATTCTTTCAACCTTATCAATCATTCTAGGGAAATCCAGAACTTCATGGTCTAGATATTTACAACAAAGACAGCTAGGTCTTCTACCAGGGCATTCCTTAGCAAGATGTCCCGATCTTATGCAACTGTAACAAAGAGTTAATCCTCTCTTTCTCTTAAATGATCCCCAGCCTTTCTTATACTACGCACTAGGATCATAGTGGCTAACCTTCAAAAACTTCTTCCTAGGATCCTGTGTCCATTTGTTAGTCCAAACATTCTTTCTATGCATATGAATAACATATCTTTCATTATTTCTATCATATCTACTCATATCAAACCTTCTTTCATCTAGTTGTGCCCTAATTTTCAGACTAGGACAAAATTTATCAAACATACCTAGATCCATACTTTCAAAACAAAAATTTCCACTTATCTTACCTTTAACAAAGCATAAATCTTTAAGATCTTACCTCTTTTCTTCAGATTTTCCTCCTCTCTTAGTATAGAGCTTCGAAAGTCAAGTAGAGTACTGTGCACTAGGGCAATAGGGCAATAGATCTATGCACAGAGCTTCTGCTTTTCCTCAGTTCCCAGCAATCACAGTTTCAGGTCCCGGCAACGGAACCATTTGTTGGCACAGGGGAAAACCCAGGGTTCAATGCTTCAACAACACACCAACAAAACCCTAACTATTGGCCCTTTCGGCAACACCTACGAAGGAGATGAAGTCTCACCCGAGGTAGAGGCAGGGGTGGTTGTAGGACTCAAGTGTTTGCAGCTTAGCTGGGACACAGATCTATGATTACAACACCTTAATAAAGAACTTAGAAGTTCTCATTCATTAGTATATAGCCTTTGTTTACAGCACAGATAATCCCTAATTACAGAGAAACGCAATATTCACCCAGATCTAATACATTCAAGCACTAAGTGCATCAAGATAGGTCAGATCTAGCATTCATTCATATTACTCAATACTAAGCTATTATATCATATTCATCTAAGCATTTATTATTACACTAAGCATAAATCTCATGAAAAATGTAGCAACCATAAAGCACAAAGCAACCATAACACAGGAGATATGTGGTTCACCCCCAGCTTGGGGCTACGTCCACCAACTCTTCTTCTCTTTATTGCCTTATGTCAATCACTTACATGCACAGAGCCACAAGATCCTACTCCGCATAGGACAGGAGATCTGCGCACACTCCACCAGATCCTCCTTCCCTGAGCTAGGTTGTAGCACAAATCCCTCTTACAATCTACAAAAGCTTCTTACATCCACTTGCACTTAGCCCTACAAGTGTCCAACACAGCATGCACAAAGCATTTACAACTATCACTTGCACTTAGCACAACACCACTTGTCTCTTCAAGGTCTCTTTCTTACATCACCTAGACATCTATTTATACATTATAAAAGGGCCTAAACATGGGTAAACCCATGGGATAACATCACCATACCCATTACATAAGTCCAAAACTCAAAAATACCTAACCAAGGGGCCGAGATCCTGTGATCTCCGCTTCGACTTGCGCTCTTCCTTCGACATCCTATTGAAGTACCAAAAAGGGGTCAAAAGTGACCAAGGATCTTCAAAACTTGGTCAAGGGCCAATAGGCCCCCAACAGACCCCCAAACATTTCCACTTATCTTACCTTTAACAGAGCATAAAGCTTTAAGATCTTACCTCTTTTCTTTAAATCTTCCTCCTCTCTTATTATAGATCTTCGCATGTAAAGTAGAGAATTGTGCACTAGGGTAATATATCTATGCAAAAAGATTCCTCTTTTCCTGAGTTCCCAACAATCATAGTTTCAGATCCTAACAACGGAACCATTTGTTGTCACATGGGCAGACCCAGGGTTCAATGCTTCAATAGTGCACCAACAAAACCCTAACTACCGGCCCTTTCGGAAACACCTGCAAAGCAGATGAATTCTCGCCCGAGGTAGAGGTAGGGGTGGTTGTAGGACTCAATTGTTTGCAACCTAGCTGGGACACAGATCTGTGATTACAACACCTTAACGGATCACTTAGCAGTTCACGTTCATTAGTATTTAGCCTTTGTTTACAGCACAGATAATCCCTAATCACAGAGCAACACAGTATTCACCCAGATCTAATACATTCAAGCACTAAGCATATCAAGATAGGTCATATCTAGCATTCATTCATATTACTCAGTACTAATCTATCATATCAAATTCATCTAAGCATATATTATTACACTAAGCATAAATCTCATGAATAACGTAGCAACCATAAAGCACAAATCAACCATAACACGAGATATACGTGGTTCACCCCCAGCCTGGGGCTACGTCCACCAACTCTTCTTCTCTTTATTTCCTTTTCTCAATCATGTACATGCACAGAGCCACAAGATCCTAATCCACATAAGACAAGAATTCTGCGTGCACTCCACCAGATCCTCCTTCCTCGAGCTAGGTTGTAGCACAAATCCCTCTTATAATCTACACAAGCTTCTTACATCCACTTGCACTTAGCCCTGCAAGTGTCCAACACAACATGCACAACTCATTTACAACTATCACTTGCACTTAGCACAACACCACTTGTCTCTTTTAGGTCTCTTTCTTACATCGCCTAGACATCTATTTATACATTACAAAAGGGCCTAAACATGGGTAAACCCATGGGCCGACATCCCCATACCTGTTACATAATCCCAAAACCCAAAAATCCCTAAACAAGGGGCCAAGATCCTGCGATCTTCGCTTCGACTTGAGCTCCACCTTCAACATCCTATCGAAGTCCCAAAAAGGGTTCAAAAGTGACCAATGATATTCAAAACTTGTTCAAGGGCCAACAAACACCATAGATGAAATGTCATAACATGGTTGTTTGGGTCTTTGTTGGGTTTACCGTCAAATTTGGGGATGTCAGAAGGTAATTTACCAGGAATCACTGGCCTGAAAGGAAAATGTAGTATGGGATCATTTGTCAACCGAGATAAATCTAGCAGATCTAGCGTGGCTAGGAACACCAATTTTCGGTTAACTTGAGGATGATACTGGTGTGGCATAGGGACACCAATAGCACCATAAACTGGTTGAGCTAGATAATTGTATCCAATAGGCCCTCCCATATACGATTGTTGTTGGACGATATAGGCAAGATTCAATTGTTGTTGAGGACCATTCACGAAAGGAGGGAAACTCGATTGGTTATGGGGAGAATCGTTCGTTTGATTAGGTTGTGGGGGATAAACAATTTTCCCTTGAGGGGGGTAGACAGTTTGTCCTTGCAGAGGGTATACAGTTGACCCTTGGGGAGGATAAGATTGTTGTCCTTGAGGACCCCAAGTGGGATTCAGGACACCTGGATAAGGTTTTCCAAAATATAATCCAGAAGGAATAGGATTTTGTACTCCTCCTTATGGGTTAGGGTATGATGGCCCTCCTTGATAAGGCTGATGAAACGTACCGCCTTGGGGTGATCCCCGATATTGTGAAGGGTTTCCGGAGAAAGGGGGTTGTCCCCCTACCATAGCTTGAGTGACAATTGAGGTTTGACCGAGAAAAGGGGGTTTCCCCCCAATGGGTACATGCAAAGGTAGTTGTCCCCCAAGAGGGACAGGCCCGCTACACGATGGTTACCCCCCAGTCAGGATTTGTCCTGCAGTTGATTGTGTGTGTATGGCAGGGTTTTTCATTTGGTGATGTATAGGTGTTCCAATAGGATTTTGTGGAACATAAAGAGTTGTAGTTTGAAAAGGTGTTGTGGTGGGAGTAATAATAAAATTACCTTGTGTATGATTAGGCATTACGACTTCGTCATTACTTTGGATTTGTACTAACGTAGCAACAGTATTGACTACTTGTTCGATGGGACAGTCAATAGTATGACCAGACAATCCTGCCTCAACACCAGCAGAGGTAAGAGGGTCAAGAGGTGGTCGACTAAAATTGAAATGTTCGTAAAGTTCATGTCCCGATGGAGTTCTCCATATGGAACAAACAAGTTTCTGTTGTGGATTTACCATGTCAGCAGACTGTACAACAGTTGTGCAATCATCATTATAATCGCGTTGTGTGTTTTCCATCTGTGTCTCAGTGTATGGACAAAACAACGGAAGACAAGGCCACTCTTCTTTAATGAAATTACCAAATGAGTCCAATTGAACAAGGAGTGGCTCGATAGGAACTTTTGACACATGAGTAATATGAGGAATGGGATCCTCAACCGTAACCAATGCACTTTTGGGATGTGCTAACAAAGGAGTAGCAGCGCTCCCAGCATCCGAGCGATTTTCTACCTCTTCACGGTAAAACTCTTCAGGTGAATTAGGAGGTAAGGTTTCATATCCTTCTGGAGGCAGCCCTTGCATCCTACGTGATCTATGAAGAATTTTATTATCTATAGTTTCAATATTGAAAAAACATTAATTAAACAAACAACACTCGCTAAAAATCTAGAAGAACCAACAAGCAAACAATACCTTCTCTCAATGATCATACTAGTTGGGGATGAAATCCAACATCGCATGATCAAATTGAGAAGGGGCTAGGATATGAGTGGGTGGATCAGTTATGTTGGCGACCTGCTTAATGAACTTATGCCTTGGTGCAAGCTTCCACACAATAATCATAGATTTACCCTCCAAGGAGCCCAAGTGAGTTTGAACAACGTATGTTCTAGGTACAATGAAGACTTCCCTTCATCATCACCTTGTATGAGGACCCTAAATATTATGGCTACTAAGGACACCAACTCGCAGTCACCTTATGGGTGGGTACAGTCGACAGTCCAGTCTGAACGTATGGGAAGAATAACAAGTCCAAAATCCTTCAAGATAACTGAGGATAAGTGGTCTGGTAGAACTCCAGAGGACCTCGAATGGATTCGGAATTCATGAAGCACCGATACCAAATGAAAACAGTTGGACCTCAAGAAGAACCCCCAAAATATGATCTTACTACTACGAATGGTTAATCCTCAGAGAGATAATCTATGTTGCTCTCCCGAACCTGACCTTATGCATAACCCATGTGAGAGAGGGGGATCCCAGCTATGCTTATACGAAAATTGGATTTAATATCCCTATCGCAAGATTCTAAGTTTGTCTTGAATGCTTTGGAGATTTATACTCACAGCCTAATCCAAAGCACTAATCCTAATCTAATGTTGGTGGAAGAATCTAAAAACAAAAATTTTCTATATTGATTTTTAATTAGCGTTGATTTTAGTGGTTATTGTTTACACAAAGGTGAATGATGGTGAAACTAATGATGTTACAAATCGAATCCCAAAGAAGTAAAAGAATGATAAGAAAATTTTATTTCGATGAAATTCTATTTACGGTAAGGAGAAGAGTTTTCTTTCTTTCACTACCAAACACAAGAATACAAAAATTTTCATGCATTTTTTTTTCAACAAGAATCCATTTCAATGCTAAATCATAAAGAAATTGTTTCTGGTATCCAAAAACCAATCGTAAAAAGTATCCTTTCGTTTGAATATAAATGTGAATTGATTTGGTTTAATGCTTCTTATGCCAATAATAATAAAAAATCACTATTGCATCTTTAGACAATGGGAGAAAGAATCACACAAATAAGAGGCACTCTCACAACAATCAATAAGAGGCAAAAACAAACCAAAGTTTCCAAAAAGAACACCAAAAAAAACACCAAAAAAAACAAAACACACTTGAGAAATTTCTGGAAATATATGAATATGAGAGACCAATTAAAACATTAAAGAGATCCCTGCGTTTCCTTGTAACAATCTTTAATCGATTAGATGAACGAAAAAGGATCAAAATCAACCCAAAATCGAAAGAAAATGGGTGACTTCGTGACAAGGAAATACAATAAAATCCAATCAAAGATCAAAAGTATTAAAAGAAGCAAGTTGCAGGTGACAGAAGACATAAAATGATAAAACAAGTTCTGAGTTAAAAGGAAATACCCAAAAATCACACCCAGTACAAAGGCAGTCAACAATTTTTCAAAATGAAGAAAAATCAGTGCTATGGCTATAACAACACCAGAGCACTACATCGCTCCCTAAAGAACTATAAGGGAGCATCAATCAGGAAATTAGTGCTCTGGCTATAACTGGAGAGGGCGCGTGTTTCTGAGAAAGAAAAGGACCAACCCAGAAAATGAAAAACTCAAGAAGTTTGATCAACAGTCTTTGTGAGACAAATTCAGTAATGAAAAAAGATGTATAGACGAGAAAATGCATCAGACAGGATCTGAAGACGAGAAAAAAGCAAAGACAAAACCAGGGTAAGAAACCAAAACTGAAAGCTTTGATCCCCAGCGGAGTCACCAATTTCTGTTGTAGAAAAATTCTTGTGCAGACAGGTGAATATCCTCTTGGATTTTAGACCCCTATTACCAAGATAGAAAGATGCTAACATTGGACACTAACATTCCTTTAAATGTAGTTAAACTAGCCAAAAGGAAAAGAGGAATAAATTATGATGTACCTTTTTCTAAATCTTGTCCTCGCTTAATCCAGGTTGAACTTGATCTTCAACCTCCTTAATAATATCTGCAATCTAATAGACAGCAAAGACAACACAGACTTCCTACTCTACCAAGATTAGTTTAAACTAAATTTATCAATGAAAAACAAGTATATGCAACCATACACAAACTTGAAGGAAATAGGCCAAGCATATATTAATGAGAACATTACAAGGCACTTAAAATCTGTAAATGCAGTTGCAACAACCTCTCCAAGTCCTCCTTGTCCAATCCCTTGCTCAAAAGATCCACGATCAGAATGACAATAATTTTTGTTGATTATTCTCCTCCTTTTCACCATGAGAATACCTCCTTTTATAGGCTTTGAGAGGCTCAACCACCTTAGTTATCTTTGGAATAATTTTAGGATATGACTCCATCAGTTGTGGCATCTCCCTTATAGATGCAACCTAAAGCTTGGATTCGAGCCAAACCAACTCGGATCATCTCTAGTTGTCTTTAGAGATAAGGGGGATTTATTCCCATGATTGTTTCAACCAATTGGATCTCCCTCAAAAATGGCAACAGAGTGTTGCAACACTCCCTGCTAGATGGACAGGAAGCACTAGCGCTCCCTGCATATGTGCAGAGGAGCATTGATCTTCCAAAATTTCCTTAAGATGACCATTTCTCAAGAAAAAATATTTTTCTTAGCTTTTCAAAAGATCTGGTTTCCCCTTCCAACATGTCTTAGAGGATGTATCAAGTGTTTTCATGGTGTCTGTTATCACTGAAATTTCGTCCGCACAGGGCGACAAGAACTCAACATCATCAACACAGAAAAACAATCATCCATGGCACAAGGATTAACTCCACAGCACATCAAAAGG
>JZKD02S1677048.1:1266422-1277560 GCA_000966675.3 Picea glauca | reverse complement strand
CGACAAAAGTGTGACACTTACAACACTTACGAAAATGATAATGTGACATTATCGAAGTGAGGAATTTTGACATGTAACAATGTGAAATTTAGGCTTAAAGTGTTTCCAATTGCATTCCTTAGTAATTCATTGAATTATGATTAACATTAGGGAGAATTAGTGTAATTTGTATTTTAATTTTGACATAATGGCTCATGTGTGGATAAATTGTTACAGGATGTCACTTTAAAGGTTCACATGCTAGGGATCCAAGAACCATAATCGGGATATCTTCCTTTTCCATGGATCCAAGTTATTATTGCTAATATGTGATAGTTGTTGCAGAACCATAAACTACAGTTGTGGGGTTCTCATGAGTCCAAGCAGTTTCTAAAGAAACGGTGATGTTACCATGGAACATGTATCGTAGTCAACAATTAATGGGCATAAAACAATTACTTGGTTTGAAGAGTAATAGAAGATATCTCTTGCTTCCTAACCTAAAATTCAGTGATTGGTTATATTCTTGCAAGTCGTGGATTTAAAGGTGGGAAATAATAGTCAAGAAACCAATTTGGAATGGTTTAATTAAAGATCCCATGAATTTAGCATCACATCCATTTGGAGAAATTAATAAATGATGAAAAACCTATTTTTAATTGTTGGAGGGTGAAGTTCCACATGCTCGCACCTCCAAATTCGTTTTTCCAAAATTAATTACAGTTGGCTCATAGCTAATTCATCCCAACCACTTGCATATTCCTTGCAACATATTATACGTGGTACCAAGAGGGTTTCGCACAATCAAGACAGATTAAAATATTTATGACCATGCCAAGGAATCTTCAACTTGTTGGAACAGAGCGTCTTCAACTTGATCAATGGATAAAGCATCATAATCAAAGGCATATACACATTTAACCAGGAAATGATCATCACAATGTCTTGTATCTATTTTTCCTAGGAAATCAATGAACATACTCCAACATGTAGCCAATAAATTAGAATCTACTCTTCTCTGAGTCAGAAAACATGATGCATGTGTGCTTCATCATTGCAAAACATTAAGAGCATGAATCTATTTTTGTATATGTGTATTGGGAGCATGTGTTCATCCATAAATCCACTTGTCCTAGTCTTATTGAAGATTTGATTATCTTTGTAGGATATCCTAAACAACGTATGGTGTGGAGTCGAGAAATGTTGGCATGTGAGGATGACTTTAGAGATGTTGTAGTTTTGACAGGGTATTGTTGATATCTTCTTTGCTTTGAAGAGATTCCAAATTTTTATAGGACGTACTAGTTCGGGGTTATTTTCCTTTAGTTTTATAGATGAACATTGTTCATTTGGAGCCCCTAACATAGGGGAAGATGGAGTAGCCTAGTTTTGTGGTGCAAACCAAATGGATTTGTTGTATTCTCGTTGCATGTTCACCATCCAATGCAGATTTCATCTTGTTCTTTTGATGGATATAATCCATTTGCCCTAGTCTTAGTGGAGATGTTATTATCTTTGTAGGAGATCCTAAATAGTGCTTGATGTGGAGTTAAGAAATGTTGGCCCATCATAATGACTTTATGGATGTTGGATTTTTGACAAGTTACTATTGATATTGACAATGTTTTATATCTTCTTATTATCACAATGGACTCAGTTTACAGAATCATTTAATTTCTCAACCTCGAGTCTATTTGATATTGTGAGGCTCTCAGTTCAATATACACAGAAGAAGACTTTTCCCAAACTACTCCATGATCTAATCTATCTTTCACACAACATAAATAAAAAGTGATTCCAAATCTACATCATAAACCTATGATAATAAAAAGAAGAACCAAAAATGTTTTCTATCCCAACCTGGTGATGGAACCTCACTTGTTAGAGTCACTAGGAACTTTTATCATGGAATCTATACTTTCCCAAATCCTGAAATAAAGTAGGATTAGATTGATGTAACACGGAGGTAGTCTTATCATTGTCACCCCAATAGGGTGCCTCTTTCTCTTTAGCATAAAGATAAATCATTCTCCAAGGGAAACGTCCCAAGACCTAGGAGGTTTGAGGAAAGGGAAAAGGAAAGGCTAACCACCCCTCTCTCTAGGTCACTCAAAACAAACTTAAGTCTTGTTGGATGAAGCAAAGGAGAATAAAGTGTACCTGCCCCTTACCAATACAACAACAAAATTTATGGCAGCAACAAGTGATGATGAATGCTTCAACAAGACTTCAAGTTTATAGAGAGGACTACTACCAATCAATGTATGAAGCAACTGATAAATATATAGAAGCAGTAATTAATTAATGATAGTTGTAATAACATCCAGAAAGTGCACTTGAATAGACAATATAACAAAATATTGTGAAGTCCTGAAATGATAACACTTGTCTCATACAATTTCTAGATATATGTCAATCGGAAAATAAACTCTAATAGGCTTGTTACACATTATTTTGGTCATTCTGGTGATGTCTCTATAGTGATGTGTTCAAGCTCTCATAAGGAATTTTTACCTAAGAAAAGTGACTACTGTCTTCCTCTACAAAACATATTTTTATAGTGAGTTCGCAGGTTGCATATGTTGCAGGATGTGAAAACCCTGATTCTCGTAGATTGCACTATACCTGGATTGTGAGGGGTTCGCAGTTTTCTCTATAGATAGGGTGCGAACCTGTTTCAAATCTAAAAAAGGAAGAAGAGGTTATGAAGGTTCTAGAAGAGGATATTCTAGAAAATGAGTTGGCATTCGCATGGTTGGCATCCTACTGAATTCTCGGATTTAGTGGGATCATCCTCATCACTTTAACCATCTCTCCTTCTCCTATATATTGAAAGGTTTCTCATGGAAGAGGTTAAGCAAGATTGAATAAAGAATTGATGAAAGAAAAGGTTCAGAATTGTGTGAGGAATCCTATTTGAATTGATGCTTGAGGCCTCCATTTGTCCATCAAGCCATAGTGGATCTTATTCATGCAAGTTTGGAGAAAGTGTGTGTGTTGGAGCAAAGGACCACTGAAAGGAAGCTTGCAACATCAAGACAATCTAGTTGTATCTTCTACTTTCATTTAATATAATACAATGGCATGTCTCTTTCCCATAAAATAACTCTTATTTTATTACATGACTCTTTGATCACATGTTTAAGTCTTCATTGAATGTATTATTGTTTCTTTCACTTTGGTCGATTTGTGTCGTTGAAGATCTGACGTCACAAGGCCGCCAAAGCGAAGCAGGGACAACAAAGACATAAGGAAGTGATATCTAAAGGTATGTCACTAATTCCTTCTTTGATGACAAATTCGATGATAGTAACTTAGGGAAAGTGTCATGTCCTGTCATGTTTTGTTCTAGATCCAGGTGGATCTAGGGAGATCAGTTAGTGTCCGCACATACTGATTTATCCTATAACAAAATTGGCGACTCCATTGGGGATACGACTCATTTTGTGGTTTTCTGTTGGCCATTTTGTCTTAACCTACTCTTTTTCATTTCCAACCAGTCTTTGAGTCTATTGGAGATCCATATAGACTCTCTGGACCTAGAATTTCACTCAAATTTTTTGTCATTTTTCCAAATTTTCCTTGATTACAAACAGTCTCTCATTGTACCTCTATATAGCCTATGCAAACCATTGATTTTTTCACCCTACTGTTCATTACAGTGCGACCTTCTCACACTCTACCAGTGTCTAGACCACGATAATTCCTAATTTTCGCACTGCACCCCACTACTAGGCTGCGAACTTGTTTGTAAATTTTTTGGAATAGGTCTTCTTGTCTTTCTGATGCCCAGATTTGTATGTTTTAATGTTTACCTGGGAAGAACTTCTTTTTCTAGTGTTTGACTGTTTCTTGACTTCAAATATCGTGGTTGATTGGTTTTCAGAGATCGAAAACTCTTTTTAATCATTTTTTCCCAGTTTTTACTTCTTGACTTTTTATCGACAAGGGTATAATATCTGATTCTGAGATCTGAGTGCTTGTTTGATCAAAAGTATTTGATTGGAATAAAAGTTGGGATTGATTGTGTTTTTGTATTGCTTGTTGCCTGGAAGTTTTTTTGTCCATGTGCATTTGGTGAACTACTTTCTTGTCATTTTTATTTTTATCTACGTTGAAAGTTTGATTTGGGTGTGTGTTGAGTGTAACAATTTTCATTGATTACTTGTGTTTTCTTCCTTACATCCTTATTTTGGTTTGTGAAAGAAAAATTAAAGCCATTCATTATTGTTGAGTAATCATTCATAAAGAAGATTTTGCATTCAAAAAAAATAAAAATTAAAGAAGAGAAAATTGAAAAAGTTTCATTTTTATGGTTGTTTGCAATTGTGTTCAAGAAAGAAAAGTACATTTTGTAGCTTATATTATTCCAGAAAAACACCTTCTCCCTGCTTTAGATAGAGTTCATTTAATGAAAATTTGCATCATTCATCTCTATTTGCATCCTTTTGAGTCAAGGTCCCAACAAAATTGGTTTCATTTCCATCTTCCCCTTGCGTAAACAACAACCCATAAAAACACTGCGTAATCATAAAATCTACTTAGTAACTTTTATTTTCTAGGATCTTTCACACCAACATTAGCTAGGCTAGCGCTTTGGAATAGGCTGTGAGACACACTCTCCAAAGCACAAAACACACAATAGTATCTTGTGATAGGGAGTGTTCAAATCCATTGGAAACATTTTGTCTTGGGAAGCCCTTCTCACACAAGGGTCAAACCTGAGGTCGCATTGAGATTGGCAGAGTTACTCACCCTACTTTGTTGGTCTCAGTGTAGATATTGAACATATTATGGGGGTCTCTTGAAGGTATACCCACAATGATGAGTGGAATCCTTTCAAGTTGATTTTGGGCACGATACCCTGCCCTTGCGTGTGGATCAGACTGTCGACTGTTTCCCTAGGCATCATTGTTGTTTGTGCTAACTTTAATGGTCTATCTTCTTAGGGTCTTACACAAGGGACTATGGAGGGGAAAGTCTTCACGGTACCTGGAATTCACGTTGGATAAACTCACTCGGGCTCCTTGGAGGGTAACTCCACAATTACTGCATGGAAGCTTTCACCAAGGCATAAGTTCGTTAAGAAAGTCGTCAACGTAACTTTTCCACCCTAGCCCAACCCCTTCTTGTCTTGATTTCGTGACATTTGATTTCATCACCAACTAGTGACCTTGAAATAAGAAGGTTTTGTTTTCTTGGTTTGATTCCTAGCTTATATTAGCGAGTGTTGATTGTTTCCATAGTTGATCATAGAGTTTCTTTTGTCAAATATTTATCTCATCCAACATTGACCCTCCATGTTGCTGATGTAGACTGCAAGGACTACCCCCAGAATATTTGGAAGGTTCCCAACCTTTGCCTACCAACCCACTAGAGGGCTCTCCTCAACAGAGTGAGGTCCAAGGCATTGCCACTCCACAAGTGGAAAGAACTGATTCCTTAGAACAATTCTGAGTTACATATTCTTTAGAGTCTTTTCGACTTCCTCATGATTCTGAGAGACGTATTGTTCAGGTGAATTCATCCAGAGAAATTGTTGTTGAGTCTTCTGGATTACCAACTGGACCTTTCATAAGCCCTGAAGGTAAGGATCCTTTTTGGACTACTAGAATTTTTAGACGGGACCTTTTTGGCTCAAGAGTGGGTGTTGATATCACTGTCACACCTAAGCTGCCTGAAACTTCTAATACAGACACAATACCTTTTACAACTACCTATTTTTTCCCTGGTTTAGACGCCCAGCCAACCGACCTTAACTTGACCACCCCCCTTCAAATGGCCCATTCTAAAATGGTCCCAGATACTACGAGTATTCCCACCAAGAATACGGTGGCTAGCCAAGCTCCCATTGGCACACCACTTTCACCTAGACCTACCCCGCCCCTTCCCCCTGGGTATAATGCGTTAAATACTTCTATCCCTATCCCTACTCAGGGTCCATCTGGAGATCTTGGAGTTTTTCACCCTCCTAGACACAATACTATTGTTGATTTTATTCCGACACTTCCTCATGTCCCCTCTGGAGGGTCTTATCCACCTTTTGCTGGCGGAGCCAGCCCTAGTGGCACTACTGAGTCTTTCACTCCTAATTATCAGATTCCTGTTGGTGGACAATTTAACTTTAGGGGACAACCCCCACCTAGAGGCCAAACCCATATTGGGACACCACCCTTGTATGGAGGTCAATTCCCAATTGGGACACAACCCCTATTGGAGGACAACCCCCAACTACCCCACCCTATGGGCAGAATATACCTACAGCCTTGGCCCAGTATTGGAACTATCTTACCCAAGGTAATCATCAACCGACTGGGGGGAAACAACCTCAAGATAGCTCTTTCATACCCCCTAGTACAAGCCAACCATACCCAGGTCCACCCAATCCCATTTGGGGTTCGAACGTTCAGCCTAATGTCCCTATTCAAGGGAATATTCCTAACCAATACAACCCTATGGGCTACATTCCTCCACACCAACAACCGAATTTGCCCGAATATTTGCATTATATGCAAATGGCTTATGGTTCGACTGGTATACCTATGAGACTTCCTCCCCAAATTCACCAGTACCCTCATGTGAATAGACAATTACCCTTTTTGGCCACTTTGGACCTTCCTGATTTGTCTAAGATCTTGAATGACCCTGTTCTTCATTCTCCCCATTGGCCTGTTTTACCGGCCAAGCTACCATCAGACATTCCCAAGTTTGATGGTAAACCAGGAGAGGATACAAACAACCACGTAATGACTTTTCATCTTTTGTGTTCATCCAACTCCTTGATGGATGAATCCATTAGGTTAAGACTCTTCCAATGAACCCTTACTGGTTCGGCTGCAAAGTGGTATATAGAATTACCATGAGGCTTATTCACTGACTCTAATACCCTTGCCATGGATTTCTTCACCCACTACCAGTTGTCAATCCGTTATTAAAAGGGAACCAATATATTGATTTCTTTCAAGCAAAGTAAATCCACTCATATCTATGATCACATACATGAGTGGAGACGACGAAGACGTTTAATCAAACTCGATCTTCCCGATCAGTTATTGGCAGAATGGTTCATGAAATCCTTCGTGAATGACATCTCTAGAAACATTGGCATGGGTGGAGTTGTCAGCAAAGAGCAGGAAATTAGTCATGCCCAGTACTTCGACCTCGTTTATGTTGAAAAAATGTAACTGCGAAGAGTATTCTTATTCTTATTGTTATTTTATTCATTGGATTAATCCCCATTGTGGATTAATCATGTTGGTAATTGTATTAGGACCAAATCCCCTTTTGCGGATTGGTCATCGGACAATTGTAATAGGTAGAATAGGAAGTCGACCCCAGCAGTTATTATTGAGACCCAGAATTAAATTAAAGGTGGGTTTACCCACCCAGAGTGAGAGGTCGGTCCTGCCAGTGAAACCCTTTCACACGTGCCAGTCTTGTATATATAGGAGGCTAACGCCTCACTTTATCACACAACTCACTTGCTCATTCTCTTATGAGGCAAGCTGCAATTACCATTTGGAGAGAGGAGAAGAAGAGCGATGCATCTCTTGGAGAGGACTATCTGTATTGGTTTGAGTTATCTCTTGAACATTGTATTAGCAATTTATGATAAGGAATTTTTTATTGGGATTTCTTCCCCTGGAGGGTTTCCCAGGATAAATGTTGTGTCTCCTGTGAATGTGTATTTCTTAGTGATCTTGTTATTATGATGCTCTTATCTATTGAAATGCAAAGAACTATAATAATGTCATAAACATTAACATGGTATCAGAGCACCCCTGAAGGAAACACAATTTGCAGGAGAAAAATGTCATTGTTGCAGTACCTGCAAATTAGGGTTTTGTGAAAGTCAATATTTTCAACTCCCTAACAACCTAGAAAGTTGTTCCCTCCCCCAATGATCAATTTGGCACCTAGAGCACACCTTTTCAGTGGTTGGATCTCCCAGAAAGTGAAACCCTAGTTTCACAAAAGTACCAGAAGTACCAAAAAACCAGTACCAGAAGTACCAGAAGCACCAGTCCAAAAATATGCAGATCAGATTTGACGAGGTAAAAAATGGATATTCTCAGATCTAAGGACACCAGGCTACTCACCTCAGCCAAGTGCACCTCCTTGTAAGGTCAAAATTTTATTTTAAGCATTTTCAATTTTTGGTCATTCTCGTAGCCTCAAGTACAAGATGTCTGCAAGAGCAAAGCTTGTTGAGAAACTAGAAGGCATAGACAACTTCCATGCTTGGAAGTATAGGATCGGTCTAATCCTTGAGGAGAATGACCTAGCAAGATTCATCAAAGAAGAAGTGGAAGAACCTGAAGATGCCGTAGAGAAAGTGAAGCATCAGAAGGAATCAATCAGGGCTCAAAGAATCATTGCAGATTCAATCAAAGACCACATGATCCCGTATGTATCGTCCAAGAAAAATCCAAAGGATATGTTTGAATCTCTAAGAAAACTAAATGAAGGAAAGAACATCAATCAAAATATGAATCTAAGATCCCAATTGAAGAATACCAAGATGCAGAAAGGAGAAATGATTCAAGAATATTTCTCCCGAATCTCAAAAATAAAAGAACAGTTAAAAGAAATTGGAGACACCATCGACGAAGATGAATTCATAATAACATCCCTAAATTGTCTCGCAAGACCTTGGGATGCCTTCATCCAGTCGATATGTGGCAGAAAGGAGAAACTACAGTTTGAAGGCCTATGGGAAGAATGCATCCAAGAAGAGAAAAGGGTAGCCAACCATGAAGCACTACTAGCAAGGGACAATGATCAAGCCCTAGCTACTCATACAAAAGGAGGAAGGAAGAAACCCTACTTCAAAAGGGAATCTCATAGAGAACTGCAACCATCAAACAAATTCAACAACCAAGAATCTCATTCAAGAAATTTTCAGAAGAAAGGACAACGCAAGGGACAAGATCTCTCATCTATACAATGCTATCATTGTGATAAGATGGGACACGAGGCGAATAATTGTCCAGTTAGAAGAGAAGAATACAAGAGGAAGCACAAAAGGCAACATGCTCACATAGCTAAAGATGAAGAACCACCTATGAAGATGATTAAGGACCATGTCTTGATCTCAGCTCTCTCAGGATCTGTATCACCTAGAGAGGACACATGGCTCATTGATAGCAGTGCATCAAAACATACGACGGGTAAGAAAAATACTCTCTTGTATTTCAAAAAAGAAGTTTTCTCAGAAAGTGACTCCTGGAGATGATTATCAATATCCCATCAAGGGAATAGGAGAATCAAACTACAAGCTAGATTCAGAAAACTCAATAACAATGAAGGACGTACTCTATGTACCTGGCTTAAATAAGAACTTACTCTCCATATCATCTTTAGACAAGAAAGGCTATAGAGTTTCCTTCATAGATGGAGAAGTTCTTATGTGGGCTAAGGGAGAAACCATAAATGAATCAATCCTCATCGGAAGTGAAGAAAATGGCTTATACAAGCTGAAGGGTCACCCAGAAACTACCATGACCCATGCCATCAAAAACTCATGTGAACTTTGGCATAGAAGATTGGCCCACATCAACTACAAGGTGCTACCATACATATGAAAAGTTATCACAAGTTTACCAGAACTCAAGGTTGATCAGGAAGGCATATGCAATGGATGTGTGGAAGGGGAGAACATCAAGAACCCTTTTCCAAAGAGGTAAAGCATAGTAGAAGGAGTATTGGAACTCATTCATTCAGAGGTGTGTGGCTTAATGCCATCAGCCTCCATTAGCGAGAATGTATAGTATGTATCATTTATTGATGATTATTTTCGTAAGACCTGGATATATTTCTTAAAATCTAAAGATGAAGTATTCAGTAAATTCAAGGAATTCAAAGCCTTGATAGAGAATCTTTCTAAAAGAAATATTAAGATACTCAGGCCAGATAATGGAGGCGAATATACCTCAAAGAGTTCGTAAACTTCTGTAGAGAGGCTGGGATCAAGAGGGAACTCACTACTCCCTATAATCCTCAATAGAACGGTGTAGCTGAAAGGAAGAACAGAACAATTATGGAAGCTGTAAAGACCATGATTCACGATCAAGATCTTCCTATGTGCTTATGGGCAGAAGCAGCAATTACAGTTGTTTATGTGTATAACAGATTATCCCATAGTGCACTTGGGTTCAATACCCCAGAAGAAATGTTCACCAGAAAGAAGCCAGAGGTAAGCCATCTCAAAATATTTGGTTTTCAAGTGTTTATTCATATACCGAAAGAGAAAAGAAACAAGTTGGAACCCTCCGGAAAGAAGGGAATATTTGTTGGATACTGTGAGGTATCCAAGGCCTTCAAAATCTACATACCTGGTCACTGCCATATTGAGGTCAGTAGGGACGTGACCTTTGATGAAGAAGCAAAACTTAAGAAATCGAGAAGATTCCATCTTGAAGAAATGTATGAAGAAGAACCTGTAAATCCCAGGACTACAAAATCCATGAGGGAAGTTCCCAAAGCTGCAGAACCTGTAAGGGAAGTCGTAACTTCCCCTGATGAGGAGACTCCTAAAGATCATGATATAACAAAAGTTCAAGAACCTCCTCAAATGAACTTCTCCCATAAAAGAAATCCTTCTTGGGAAATAGAGCTTATTCAAGATGGAGAGAAGTATGGTGTTCCAGAAGGAACCACGAGACAGGTGAAAAGACCAAAGCCATTCTCTAGTTACACGGATTTGATGTGCAATCTACTTGATGAAGAACCTACATGCTTTGAAGAGGCCATTCAAAAGAAGGAATAGGCAGATGCCATGACATAGGAATACCAATCCATAATAAAGAATGATGTATGGGAAATAGTTCCCAGACCAGAAAGTAAGGATGTGGTATCATCAAAATGGCTCTTCAAAATAAAACATGTTGTTGATGGAAGTATTGAGAAATATAAAGCAATATTTGTCTCTCGTGGCTTTTCCCAGAAGGAAGGCATTGAATATGAAGAGACATTCACTCCTATGGCCAGATACACTTCGATCAGAACCATTATAGCTCTTGTTGCCAAGATGAAATGGAAGCTACACTAGATGGACGTGAAGACAGCTTTCCTGAATGGTGTTATCGAAGAGGAAGTGTATATAGAGCAACCCCAAGGATTTGAGGTTGAAGACAGGAAGTCTCATGTCTGTCGATTGA
>JZKD02S1677048.1:1232008-1258111 GCA_000966675.3 Picea glauca | reverse complement strand
CTTCCGGAGGATTCTAGTCTCGTCATAGGTCACAATAGAGATTCATACCTCCCGAAGCTACCATAATATTAACACTCCCTCCTAGATAGGGAGGTATGGTATTGAGAACAACAGACCATTCAACTGGTAGCACCATGAGCACCTATCATTATTATCCAACTGGATAATCTCCTATGACAACTGGTACAATATCAATTTATAGAACACACCTGTGTCAATTCCAGTAGTACACAACTACTCAGACTTTGTGAAACAAAATCACAAACTGTCCTTCATTTTTCATAATAGATAACAACCTACATAGAAATAATTTTATGATAAAAACTGAATCATCTGGGCCAATCTTTCACTCATGTCTATGAGATCTGAAAGAATGTCTGCCCTCAGTATAAAATATCAACAATAATCATCTGGGAAAATCTTTCACTCATGTCTGTGAGATCTGAAAGAATGTCTGCCCTGAGTATAAAATATCAACAATAATCATTTGGGCCAATCTTTCACTCATGTCTGTGAGATCTAAAAGAATGTCTTCCCTCAACATAGAATATCAACAATGGGCTATCTGCCCCATTCTTCTCAATCAAGGAAGAAGGATTATTTCTAATTTCTGAACCTGGACCATTTCCCACCCTGGGCCATTCTTCTGACACTAAAAAAAGTGTAACCTAGAGAGAATGAGTCTGCCCTCAAGAAATTCTTGGACCATTCCTTACCCTGGGCCATTCCTCCGACACTAAACAAAGTGTAACCTGGAGAGAATTAGTCTGCCCTAAGGAATGACTGTCCTAGACTATTCCAAACCCTGGGCCATTCTTCTGACACTAAACAAAGTGTAACTTGGAGAGAATGAGTCTGCCCTTGAGGAATAACTGTCCCTGATTGTTGAGCCTGGACTACTCCCCACCTTGGGCCATTCCTCCGACACCAAACAAGGCGTAACCTGGAGAGAATGAGTCTTCCCTCGAGGAGTAACTATCCAGACCATTCCCCACGCTAGGCCATTCCTCCGACACTAAACAAGTGTAACCTGGAAAGAATGAGTCTGACCTCAAGGAATGTATGTCCTGCATCAACCTCCAAAATAGAGGATTCTTCGAAACTGCACACAACTGTGAACTTCGAAAGAATGACTACCCGGTGAGGTGGACCATTCTACTTGACCACTACTTAGAGTGACTACCAAGAAGAATGATTGTCCTAGACCAGTCCCTATAATGGGAAGTCTCTATCTATGATACATCAACAATCAGTCTGCCTCCCATGTTAACTACGATGGGAAGCCACTGTCTGTCAGAAATATCAATCTACTTTCCAAACAGGAAAGCATCTGTCCAATTTGGACAAAGATAAATGCTCCCTCCTAACTGGAGAGTTATTTCAATCACAAAATAAATGTTTTTCAAGAATATTTTTGCATACCTTCTCTATCCTGGAGAATCTTCCCTTTCAGCTAAAAGATTTATTTCCACGATCCCCATCTTCTCTTGAAAATATGCAAACTTGATTCTGGAAAGAGGTTTTGTTAGGATATCTGTTGTCTTCTCATCAGTGGGGATATATTCGAGCTTTACCTCTCCTTCCTGGAATTTATCTCGGATAAAGTAGTATTTGATCTCAATGTGCTTTGACCTTTCATGAAACACTGGATGCTCGGATAATCTTATACAGCTCTGATTATCACAATATATTGTGGTCAATTCTGGAGTCTAATCAAATAAATCAGATATTAACTTTCTTAGCCATACTACTTATGTGCATTCTTCACAAGCTACCATATACTCTGATTCTGTTGTACTAAGTGTGACAGACTTTTTCTTCCTTCTGCTCCAAGATATCATAGTGGAGCCCAAGCTAAAACACATACCTGAAGTACTCTTTCGGTCTTCTGCACTTCCTGCCCAATCAGAGTCTGTGAATCCATGAAGTTGGATATCACTGGATGTGGTATATCTTAAGCCATATTTTATTGTCCCACGAATATATCTTAGGACATGCTTTGCAACTATCCAATTCTCTTGTCTCGGTTCCACCTAGAATTGACTTAATGTATTTAAAGAAAAGCAAATATCTGGTCGAGTATTTACCAAATACATCAATGATCCAATTAGTTGCCAATATAGAAATGGATCTATTGGATCAGAATCTGGGACTTTCACTTTTCTTATATCCGCATTCATAGGAGTGTCCATGGACTTACAGTCCATCATTCCAAACTTCTGAAGGATCTTTATTGCATATTTTCCTTGTCTAAGGAATACTTCACCACGCTTCTGCCATACTTCTAGTCCCAAGTAATAGTGCATGAGACCTAGATCTTTCATATCAAATTCAGAGGCTAAATCCTTCTTTCAATGAATGATTAGAGATTCTTCACCTGTTATGAATAGATCATCAACATATAACAGTAGAATTACAGGTGCATTGTTCACGACTTTGTAGTAAAGGTTTGGATCTACATGACTCTTGGAAAAACCAAGTCTGGTTAGATAACTATCCATCCTGACATACCAAGCCCTTGGAGCTTGCTTGAGTCCATATAGAGCTTTCTTCAGTATGCAAACATGAGTGTCTCTGGAATGTACCTCGAATCCTTGAGGTTGTTCAATATATACTTCTTCTTCAATAGCTCTGTTGAGAAATGTTGTCTTTACATCCATCTGGTGTAGATTCCATCCCATGGAAGTGGCAAGAGATATGATATCTCTGATGGAGGTATACCTTGCCACCTTAGAAAAGGTTTCATCATAGTCTTCTCCCTCCTTCTGGGTGAACCCTCTGGCCACGAATCTTGCCTTATATTTATACACGCTTCTGTCTGCTGCATGTTTGATCTTGTATACCCATTTTGAAGTTACAACTGATTTCTCTTTAGGTCTGGGTACAATTTCCCATACTTTATTTTTCATAATGGACTGATTTTCTTCTGCCCTAGCTTCTTTCCATTGTCCCTTTTTAACTACTTCTTCAAATGTAGTAGGTTCTTCTTCTAGAAGCTTTGTCATGTATGTTGCATTACTTGAGAATCTTTTCGGTCTTTTAGTCTTCCTGGATGTTCCTTTTGGAACCTTGATTCTTTCTACGTCTTGTAAGGTGGCTTCAAGCTAAGATGGTTGTTTCTTGTTCTTTGGTATATTATCTAGATCATCGTTCTCACATATCTCCATAGGATGATCAGGTTGATCCTTTTCGTTATTTTCACCTTCTGTGTTTTCTTCATTTGGTTCTTCAATTTCTTCTTCTTCTATAGTTTCTTCAATAGATTTTCTAAAGGCCATTGTTTCATTGAATGTTACATCTCTGCTTACTTCTATCTTGTGTTGATCTAGAATATATATTCTGTAGGTTTTGGATGAATCACTATATCCCACGAATATCCCCTTCTTTCCTGAGGGTTTTGGTTTATTTCTTTTAGCTTTGGGAATATGAGAATAAACTTGACATCCAAATATTCTTAAGTTTTCTACGTTAGGTTTCTTACCTGAGAATGCTTCTTCTGGTGTCATGTCCTTCAATATGCGATGAGGGCTTCTGTTTTGCATGTATATGGCCATCATTGCTGCTTCTCCCCATAGAAACATGGATAGATCTTGATTGTTCAATAGGGCTTTTACTGTTTCTTCGATAGATCTGTTCTTTCTTTCTGCTACATCGTTTTGTTGAGGATTATGAGGAACAGTCAAATCCCTCCTAATCCCTACTGATTTGCAGAATGCAATGAACTCCTTCGAGGTGTATTCTCCTTCATTATCGGTTCTTAATGTCTTGATCTTCTTGTTTGTAAGGTTTTCTATTTCTGCCTTGAATTCTTGGAACTTGCTGAATACTTAATCTTTTGACTTCAGTAGGTATAGCCATGTCTTCGTTGAATAGTCATCTATGAATGTTAAATAGTAGAGAGCTCCTCCTAAATATTTGATTGGCATTGGACCACAAACATCTGAGTGTATTAGATATAGGGTTTCCTTAGATCTATTATTGCTTCTTGGGAATGGTTTCTTAATATTCTTCCCAAGGGCACATCCCTTGCAAATTCCTTCGTGTGTAGACTTCAATTATGGTATCCCTTCAACCATTTTCCTGAGGAAGGGTAATGCTTGATATTTGATATGAGTGTACCTTCTATGCCAAAGCTCATTAGGATTGACTTCGTTACGTACTAGGGCTTCTTCATTTTGTTCTAGTAGTCTATATAGATTCCCTTCACATCTTCCAATAACCCTAGCATCTTCTAGGCTGGAGTATTTATTCCATGGTAATACCTTCTCATCTATGAAGGCTATTATGTTTCCTTTGTCTTCTAAAAATGATATTGATACAAGGTTCTTTTCTAAACCAGGTACATATAGAACATTGCTTAGGTGAACATAATTACCTATTCCAATTTGATGGAGGCTTGTCCAAATCCTTCGACGGGGTAGGTGATTTTGTCTCCAAGCTCCACTTTGTATGATGTCTTTCTTTCATTTAGATATGAGAGTCTAGCTTGATCTCCTGTCATGTGCCTAGAGGCTCCACTGTCGATTATCCACATATCATCTTCAATTGTCCCGATGAGTGCTGAGTAATGTAAGAGACTGATTGTTTCGCACATGTCTTCGGTTGACTGATAACTAGTCATGCCTTGATCCAAAACTTCAACTTCATCATTTCTCTCTTCTGAGAAAGTCAATAGGTGTGTTGAGTTAGGGCACATCTGGATATATTCTCTTTGAGAAAGATGCTCCATCACAAGGTGTCAGATCTAAGAATTAGGGTTTCTGCAACTGCTACTGCTAGTAACCCTAGCTGCAGTTCTTTGAAAGCTTCTCCTGCTAGTAACCCTAGCGACATTTCCTCAATGAGATCAATACCTAGCGGTTATGTTTCCTTCCAGCGTTTTAGGCTAACTGAAGGGGTGTGGGCCCATAACTTGTTAGAATATAGAGGATTGTGCTCGTTTAACCATTGACGATACCCTCATCACCCAACCACAGGCCTTAAGCCACCCTACGAGCACCTTGACCTTGACCGAGAAGAGAATTTTGGCTGCAATCAATAGCCAAGAGAGGCTAAATGCACCAAGAAAAAGAATAGAAACTAAACTGAACAAGTGATCCCACCCAAAAGCTAGCGCACCACTTTCCAGCTCTCCCAGAAGACCTGTGCACAAAACTATTGCTACCTGCAACTGCCTACGTAGACTTATCTCTCACTGCAACTGCTGAGATGATAAATAATGAAACTGGTGCTCTGTATTTATAGTGTACTGGCCAGTCTAACTAGGGCCGACTTCTCCTTCTAGGCATCAATAAATTCAATAGAAATATATTTTTTCAGCCGACAACTTGTCTAGGGTTTCCTTCAATTCTTTGCTTCCTTCCAGAGGATTCTAGTCTCGTCATAGATCAAAATAGAGGTTCATACCTCCCGAAGCTACCATAATATTAACAGTAACCCTCACTCAGCCAGGGGGCATGGATACATTATTGTAGCCATGGATTATTTCATGAAATGGGCTGAGGCGATGCTTACATTCGACAACACGAGAAAAACTACAGCCCTATTCATATTCAATCACATCATCACATGATTTGGAATCCCACAGTCTATCGTCATTGATCACGGTAGCCACTTTCGAAACTTATTGATGTCTGAACTTACAAAAAAGTTGGGTCTTCGACATGAAAACTCAACCCCCTACTATCCGCAGGCCAATGGCCAAGTTGAAGCAATCAACAAGGTTCTCATCACTATGCTTCGACAGATTATAGGAATTCACAAAACGAGTTGGCACATGATGTTGTTCTCAGCATTGTGGGCCTATCAGACTTCTGTAAAGTCTGTCACAGGGTTCACACCCTTCCAATCAATATATGGTTTAGAAGTTGTTATACCGATTCAATGTGAGATACCGTCATTGAAACTAGTCGTTGAACTTCTCCCAAACACCTCTGCTGAAGAAGAACGTCTGTTATATATTATGCATTTGGATGAAACCTATTGTGATGCCACTCTAGTTATTGAAACCAAAAAGAAAAGTGTCAATGCCCAATATGAAAAGCATGTCAAGCCACACATTTTCTCTGAGGGTGATCTAGTTCTCCTCTATGAACAAGATCATGATTTTCTAGGTGTCGAAAAATTCGAGGCTATGTGGTGAGGCCCTTACATCGTCAAACGAGTGTTGGAGAAGGGAGCTTACGAGTTAGTAGATTATGATGGCATTCCTTTTAGTGAACCCAGAAATGGGCTTTACTTGAAGAAGTACTATGCCTAGACCATCTTTGCATGAGTGCTTTTATTTTTATTATATCATACTCTTGTGTGTTACTTTAGTGTGCTTTTTCTTTATTTCGTTTTCTACCCTCGAGCACTTACCTTGCATTGTGCTTGGTTTCCAAATGTCGGAGTCTTCGCTACCCCACATTGGCTTCGCCGATGTTGCTAGTCGTAGTACTCATAACCTAGCTTTTGTTGCATGGGCAATTTATGCACCTACAAACGAACTTATCAGTCTACGAGGTGTTTGCCTTGGTCGTGCGATCAATAATATCACAGAATATAGCACCGTCATCGAATTTTTGACTGATGTTATTTCACTTGACATCTGCCACCTGCTTATACGACTTGATTCGCAACTGGTAGTGCTACAGTTAAGTAATGTCTATGCTATCTAAAGTCCTCCTTTATTTCAGGTATATCTACGAATTCGCCTCTTGGAACGTTATTTTGATTACATCGAATATCAACACATTCCTAGATGTTTAAATACATTAATTGATGCATTATCTAATTATGTGTTAGACAGACGTCTGAGACATTTATAAAACCAATCACACATCACATGTATTATACAAAACAAAATAAGCCGGTAGAAGTCACATGTATATATATATATATATATATATATAACGATCAAAATTTAAAAAAAAAAATTGTCTGAAGACCAAAATATCAAAAATTGTGCTCGTTTAACCATTGACGATACCCTCGTCACCCAACCACAGGCTGAAGCCACCCTCTGAACACCTTGACCTTGACCGAGAAGAGAATCCTGGTAGAAATCAATAGCCAAGAGAGGCTAAATGCACCGAGCAAGAAAATAGAAACTAAACTGAATAGATGATCCCACCTAGAAGCTAGCGCACCACTTTCCATCTCTCCCAGAAAACTTGCGCACAAAACTGCAACTTCTTGCGCAGATTTAGCTCTCTCTACAACTGTTGAGATGTGAACTAATGAAACTGGCACCCTGTATTTATAGTGGACTGGCTAATCTAACTGGGGCAGACTTCTCATTCTGGGCATCAATAAATTCAATTTAAATATATTTGTTCAACCGACAACTTGTCTAGGGTTTCCTTTAATTCTTTAGGATATATTGGTATTCTTCTGTTATGGCATCTTTCCATACTTGTTCTCTTGTTGCTTCTCCAAGACAAGGAGCCTCAGAATCAATGAAGTGGCTCATGACTGAAGGATAGCTCAAAAATATCTTTTGCTTTCTCGAGATGTGACTTGAGAGGCTTGTATGTTTCTCTGCCTCTTGCAGTGTGAGCCTAGGTAGGCCTTTTATTCCCTACTGCAATATCTCTGGACATATCAATTGGAGCAACTGGATTATCTAGAATAATGTTTGTATCCCTCTGAACTTTTGAAGGGGGGAGAAGGTATTGTCTCACTGTCAATCTCCATCTGAGATTCTCTAGATCTTTGAAAGGCTATATCTTCTTCGAGGAAAAAATATCTGCTTGTCTCAATATGTCTCTGACCAGGGATGTTGATCTGGAATGTCTTCGAAGATTCATTGTTATCCCATAAATGTATCATTTCTCCCTGAAGGGTCTAGCTTGGACTTATTCTCTTTAGGTACATGAAAATACACTGGGCACCCAAATATCCTGAAGTGTTCAATCTCAGGATTCACTCTGGTGAAGGCTTCTTCGGGAGTTATGTTTTTCAAAGTTTGGTGAGGACTCTTGTTCTGAACATATATTGTGGCATGCGTGCTTCTACCCATAGAATCATAGAAGGATTATGATCATTCATTATTGCATTGGTTGCCTCAATGATGGTTCTATTCTTCCTCTTTCTCAAATAGTTTTGACTCCCTTTGAAGGATAAACATATTTATTTTTTGTTAACCTATCTGGAACAAGAAAACAAAAAGAACCAACACAAGAATATCTCCTAAAGGAGAATAATGAGTACATCTCTAGAATCAAAACAATTTAAGGATTGTTGTCATAGCTACAACACCTACTTGTAATGTAGTAAACTTTAGAAATATAGGTTAGAGGAATGACAATTACAACAATCAAACTTGGAGTCTTCACTTCCAATGCATTGTTCCTCTGAATGCACTGAGATCCCTCTGGATCCATGACTTCCGCAAAAAGGTTCCTACCTCCTACAATTACCCTCATGACAATGATACAAATAATATATATACAAGTGCATACCTGAGGGTGTTGATATGATTTCTCCAATGGTCCTTGGTTGATCTCTATCCTCTGAAATCTTCATGAAGTCTTCATGAAGAAGGTAGTCACGTTGTCACCTTTTGTCATCTTGTTATTTTGAAGTTGGCCCTTCAATGTAAGAGCTTGTGTAGATGATTGGCTTCCTTGTCTTGTCGTCATATTCATTCCATTCATCAATAGTTGTCTCTGGTAAACCTTTTTGTATCACCCACAATAAATTTTCCTCTGAAGTCTTGTCTTCCAGGAACTTGAAATTTCTAGATCCATCAAGCTTATCTTCCATCATAGTTTTGTTCATCATATTTTTAGATTCTTCACAAACCCTTGTTAACTGGGCTAGAGAACCTAATGGTTAGACTAGGTTAGAAACCTTAGGTTTTGTTGGGCTTATGAATGCCAACAATAATCCTTGAAAGTTATAAGAACACCGTTAATCTTGAATGCTTCTTCAAATAGCTATAGAAACCCTAAAAATTGAAATTTGCAGAAATTTGTGAAACCCTAGGAACCCTAGGGCCAAATTTTCAAAATGTTTAGAATTTCACTCCAAGAGTCTCTAGAGGTGCGTAGGAGAAGGTTTTACTCTCCTATGCCAAAATTTTCTTCAACGTCCAATTTTTAGAGGCTAAACACCCAAAATAAGAGGGTCGTATGGATTTTTCTTGAAACCCTAGGAGTGTCATACGGTTCTGCAAAAGAGGAGGGATGACTAGTAAAAGCTTGTAGCTTGTGCAATGGGTTCTTCAAGACCTATGCTCTGATACCATGTTCAATTTTTAGTAATCTAGGCTTAATCAAGAATTTCATTCCATTTTAGCATCTTACTTAAATAATAAACAATTTGTTGTAGCAACGAAAATCACAAGAAGAAACAACATGCACAAGTACACAAGAAGTATCCTGGGAAACCCTTCTCAACAAGGGAAGAAAACCAAGTCAATCCTTTGCTATGTTCTTCAAGAGAAATACCTCCACCACCATAAATACCTATCACACAAGAGGGTGCTCACAAACCCTAGAAGACTAGCACCCAAGAGATGTGTGCACTTTTCCCAAGAAGATGTACTTGCTGAAATTTCCAAACTCACACTTCAGATATGATTCCTCAATGGGGAATTTACATTTACTTATATTAGACTGAACCTATCAATAGAAGTGTCTATTGGCACAATAGGTCCGTCCTCTCTAACTCACAATATAATTAATAATAACCAGATTAATTATCTTTTACATTAATTATCTATTATATTAAGGTGGGGCCGACCTGTACCCTTTACATTACAATTAGGGATACAGGTAAGTCTAACTCTTGAACAATGTAGAAAGGGATCACATACACCCACTAGGGGCACATCCATAGGGATGTCCATATCTCTATCTCACTGCGTCTCATAGGAGAACCACACTCACAAGTGCTCAGCCACTAGGATTATGTTCACTGTGCTCATCCACTAGCACATCCAACTCAACAGATCTTCTTTCCCACTGCATTACACAGGAGAGTCATCTGGAGTTCATCATCTCAACTCTCTGCTCAAGGAGGATAATACATCATATTCATCTATGTCTTATAATGATGCACCCAACTCATGGGAATTCACACGTTCACCTTATGCTTAGTCACAGGCATGTCCAACTCAGCAGATCTCCTTTCTCACTGTGTTACACAAGAGAATCATCTGGAGTTCTTTTCAACTCTTTGTAAGGAGGAGGCCATCACTACGTTCGAGTTCTATCTCAGATAGGAACCACACACCCAACTCATGGGTTCACTCTCGGGTCGACTCAATCACTTTGTGTCATGGAGGATGTCTCACGTAGTTGTAATCATCAACATTAATAATGGAGTGATTTTACAGTACACCAATTCCGTAGCACCCATACAACCTACAAGAAATTTAATAAACCACACAAAAAACTAGATATTCTCAATCGTAGTTAGGTTGATGAAACTTTGTGTGTTAAGGTTACTAGGGATCATGCCCACAACTTAACATCCAACTCTCTATCACATGATTTGTTTGAGAATAAAGTAATTATGAAATCAAATAAACTATTTATGCAATAAAAACATTCTACATGAAATAATAACCAGACAAGAAATTAGCATAAAAGAGACGGACTGAAACAAATTTAAAACTGCAATGCTCACTCACACATATGTATAGATGGCACACACAATGCCTCACCTTGGAGTGGGAAACCTCCAAGGGTTCGGTTTGTGTACCCAACTATGGAATCAACCCACACACACTATGGAGTGGCTATATACAAAAAACCATAATTGATCATGTATTTTACTGAAGAAAAATATTACAATGTTGATAACCACTATTGTCACCCCCTCAGGGATGATGCTTTGTTTATATAGTGCAAGGGGGTATCTTTTGCGCTTAGGAATGGAAATGACAACATTCCTATATTCCTGGGAGGTTTTTTTGTTGGTTACAAACTAAAATTTGGAGCGCTGCAATCTAAAAGCAAATCCATACAAAAATTAACAACTTGCTTATTAAAATTTTAAGTCATGTGGACATCATGACACTGTTTGCATAGTGGGAAATTGAACTGATAGATTAAATGTAGCATTGTATGTTGGAGAGTGTTCATTACTCCTTATGGAAAAGAATGGGCACAAACTGCTAATTGGTTATAACATCCTGGACTTGCATGCATAGATGCACCCAATATAAGTAATGTTCTACTTCTCATGGCAGTGAAATGATGGATTCCTTTGCCATAATTGCTCAAAACGTTCTCCATGTGGCAAGGATGAATTTTCCTCATGAGATGTAGCCGCCCACATGAGTTTAGAACTTTCATGTATGTGTAAAATCAGAATTATACAAATGGGCGTGTTGTATCCGCCCTTCAGTAATTAAAATCATGATTCCACCTTTTAAAATCTTCACATGGTTCTACTATTGAATTCATGGCATCTTTCTTTAACTGGTTGTTTTAAATATCTAATTGTTGAGTGTTATCTATTGGGTCTTCAAATTCATGGCATCTTTAATTATAATCTTTTAAAATTTTACTAGTATCTCTCCACAACTTATTATGTTGATGTAGATATGTAATGCTCATGAGAACCACACTCATACCCTAGATGATTGGAATTCCATCAAGCTTGTATGTTTGGAATTGGAACTTGATGGCTGGAATATTTAGTAGCATGTGTTCTTCTATAGCAACTTCTTACACTCATGAGACCCCCAGAAACTAGAAAATGTGGCTTAAATGGATGTGCAATACCCATGATTCAAGGATATGTAGCATGTGAACCTTCAAAACAATTTCTTGTAACAACTTGTCCACGCATGAGCCATCACTTCAAAAGTAAATACAAAATACACTACTTCACCTAATGTTAGTCAGAAACCCAATGAAATATTAAGAAATGTAATTAAAAACACTTTAAGCCTAAACTTCGCACATGATCATTAAAATGGGATAATATAGGGTTACAAGTAAATGGAAAGGCATTAAAAATGAGGAAAATAAGATGTCAAAAGATGGTAATTGGCAACTGATCATCTCCCTAAAACAGGATATGTTGCATGCCCTCGTGCAACCTCATACCTCTGTATAAACCTTGTAAGGAGACACATTGAATGATGCATACCAACCAATATGTTGGCAATGCCCTTCCAACTCCCTTTACTATCCAACTGAAAATTATGTTGATAAAATTCATCAACTTCTTGCCCAAGAACATCTTGAAATCCCTTCAGATAATGACTGATCCATTTTTCAAAATTTTGATGAGACTCATATCATCCTTTTATTAGCCAAGCATGCTTGATCCATCTAATAATTTCTCAACCCATAACCACCTAGAACATTTTAGAGGTCTCGTGTGGTCTCAAGAGTGATCTATGGAAACTATTCCTCCAAAAACCAACATCTTTAGGCAATTATGCAGCAATCTACTACAGGAATTCTGTAGCAAGCTACTACAGGCCTAATTTCGTAGCAAGTCTACAGGCTTGATTATGTAATAGGCTACTAAACAATGGATTTCTCACAAAATTTAATCTTGGTTTTTGAGAAATTTTGCAAGAATACCTGTTATAATGGATTGATTCTCCCCACCAAAAATCATGAGCACCCAAATCACAGATTGTCTTTAGGAGGTTTCTAATGGCTTCCACCTTTGCATGAGAAGTTCTGTGGTTCATGCCATACACAAAGAAAATTATTTTGAGAATCCTCTATAGTAAGGTTCATGTTCATGCCAAATTAATTTGTTATTTGGTGTCACTAAGAGGATCTTCAACCACTTCTCATGTATGGTTAAAAACTCTGCTCTCAATTCAATTGATTTGAAATTTGCTTGAAAGAAAAGATTTCATAACCTAGCTAGCATCAAATGTTTCTTTGACTTTCCAACAAGCAAGGCCTCTTATAGACCATATCTTTTAGGAGAGGCACCAAACCTTATATTGTACAAAAGACAAGCTCAATACCTTAAGTTCGTTGTTGTTGCAAAACACTAGTTTGCAAAGCGAATGTTGGGATTGTATCTTTCCATGGAGAAGTTCTAGAAATATCTATTTGTAAACCACCATTTCCCAAACCAATTTTGGTGAATGGTCAGTTAATTTACAGTCATGATGTTGCATGGTTGAAGATTCCATCATGCCTCCAACTGCACAACTGCACTCTCAGGAACCCCATACCACACCTTGGGAGCAACCCAATGCATATACTTCAATGAGTGGAAGTGATGATCCTCTATATGCTAGCAAAATGAGAAGAAGCACATTCCATTGTAGTAATAAATGGACTCCATCTAACCAGGAGACATGACCATCTAAAAATCTTGTAACATATCAAATTTAACCCAGCTTTCACATGTTTCTCAGCAGATTGAACAAGAGTAGCAGCAAATGCTTTTACAAAAATAAGGTCTTCAGGATTATATCAACTAATAGTGATTCACATCATGCTTCTTTTTCAATGATAAGCCTTGATTGGTTAGGCTGGAAATGACCAGGCTCTAAAAAATAGTAAGCTAATCTCCAACTTGCAATTGCAACCTATAAAATCTCATTGAAATGAAAGGTAAAGTATTATTTGAAATAGCAGTTGAGATGAAAGAAATGAGACTAATGGAGTTGCAATGGGTGAGTGATGCAAGTAGCTTGTTGATTTCATAATTATTTGACAGTGATATCATGCTACAGAATTTGCAAAGTAGGTCATATATTTTAGAGGCGATGATCCAAAACTTTAAAATAATGAATTAGAGGTCAAACATCTATGGACTTTAGATTATGCTCCTCATAGATAAAAAGTAAAGGTTATAGGAGTATGTTTAAAAATGATGACCCTCGTGATGATACATAGTGTAGGTTGTAGAAATAAAAGATTAAAAGGTCTTGATGGTTACTTCCAATAAAACATCATAAGATCCCTCCAAAGGCATGTAAATAAGAACAAATCCAAATCATATATCATCATGCTTTGTAACTCTCAATGACTTTGAAGATGTAGGCCAATATATGTATCGGTGAACCATGGGAATGAATTAAGGATGTCATACCTCTGGATTTGTTTTCCTTCCCTATTGCATGACAACATATTCTTAAATAGGAATGGATTCTACGACATATTTTTCTGCCATAGGTTCTTGTGGAGGAGCATATTCCTCATTTTCGATAATTCCCCTAGCTTGTCCATGTCAGTTGTTTCTTTTTCTGTTGTTGGTTATTCTAGAGAAACAACAATGTCTTCTTCTACTCCTATTATTAGTTCTTGTGTGGCAACAACAAGGCCTTCTATTGTTGGTTCTTCTCGAGAAACAATGGGGCTTATTAATGTTGGTTCTTGTGTAGCAGCATAAATTCTTGATGTAGCAACACTAGTGTATTTCCTTCATGAGTAGCTTATGGTCCCTCTCATTTTGGATATTTGAAGTGTTGGAGTGGATTTGAATTGTAGCAGTAGAGTAAGATGATGTCATGGTTCATATGGAATGGTGAAGATATTGAATTGAACAAGGTGGGGATGTGGTCATGAAAAGTAAAGGTGATGGTGTCCCTCCCCGAAACTGAAGACTTTTCATAAAAGGTAAAGGTGATGGTGTCCCTCCCCCAAAATAAAGTGGTTACACAAATGATATTTTGAGGAAATTGTTGACTTTCAAAGCTAACCACATAGGAAAAAGAAACTTTATTAACTTCAACAAACAATTTGAATTGGGAGAGAAGCACAGGCATATTGTGGTGCTTTAGGTCTTCTTGAAGTGGTCTTGTTCAACAATGAAATTATTGGTGTAACAATGGGACTTGGATTCTATAGCACTAGTCTTCAGTTGATTCCCAAATAAATTCTTCATTTGTCTTGTACTTTGTCCATTTGCGATGTCCTTGTGTCGTAGGTCAATAGCTTGAACAATTCTGCAGCAAGTTCCTAGAAACTTGGTCTTCGGACATGGTTCGCCCAAGGACTCAACATTACATGATAGCACACTTGTTTTTATGTCTTTTTGATATGCCCATTTCATGAAATTTTACCTTCAAAAATCAGTTGTTCATGGATTGACCTCCATGATCCTTCTTTGACCTGCAAAAGAAACAAGCATTTTGCAGGCAACACAAGGTGATATTATAGAGGAAAAGGAGATATGAGGACTTCATTCCTCCAATAAAACATCAAAATGATTTCAAATAAAGTGTATAAAATAGATCTCTTAAAGGATTCATAAAACAATTTTCATTGTTACCTGATGAGGAGTGGTGGCTAGCCTAGACTACCTGTCAATGTTTTAATGGTAAATTTTGTGTTCGATGTCTGATTGGAATGCTTCCAAAGGATATTAAAGTGGATTCGTAGATATATATCAACTATAAACAAATTTTTAAATGAATTCGAAATGATATGTCAAGCAAGGTGCGAAAAAGGCTTGAGGGTATCGATGTTTTCAATTTCCATCCTAGACCAATCGTCACAGTTTTTGGTATAACTTTTTCATCTGATGATGGATCAAATTGATTCCACTTGTAGATGAAAGTGTATTCATGTAGTTATCTCTAATATAAACATGAAGAAATTATGGGTCAAATATTCCAATGAACAACCCAAAAAACAAAGTTTTATTAGTGCATATTTAGGATAGGCAGTTAGTATTTAGGGAATAACTTTCTCGTATGATATCGAAATGACATGATTTAAATTGGGTTGTAAACTAGATTCATAGGAGAATATTCCATAGAAATATGTTTTATATATCTATCCATTTGGTCTCCCAAAAATTGATTGTCCCAACTCTGTTTTCTAGCAATTTTTCTAAGTCAAAATGTTGTCAATCCAATAAATATCCTATTTGTTGAAAAATATGATCTAGGTATTGTTGAATTTTTGTGAATGTGTTTTTTTCAATGTAATATTTCCCTCCATCGAAAATCTAATTGACCCATATCATAATTTGCGAGATACGAATAAATTACCATACATCAATTTTAATATGCATGCTTAAAATTCTAAGAATTGTAGTTTCAAAGCTATGGGAGGTATTTTATAAATTGAATAATGTAAAACATACCTTAATGAAATATCTTCTACTATTTTTGAACATGTCGGATATTTATGATGCATCACTTGTTGGTAACCTTATGGTTGGAAACTTTGTTTCCCTCATCATTTTTCTATAGTGTTGGTTGCCATGGTTATTTGAGCAACAAGACAGACTTGTTGTATCTCCTTACTAGCTTCTCGGTATCTCTTTTAATACATGATAAGAAACCCAACAATGAACAAGTATATTTACCCTAGTTTCAACAATCCTATGTCTTCTCCTCATCACTTTTGTTGCCTTAGTGAATAATCTAGAAAATGGTTTTAGAGACTCTTGAAGTAATAAATACAGGGCCTAGTATGCATTGTTAGAAATTGTAATAGGTGAAAGTCATGAAAAACAATGTACATAACCCCTATTATCCAAATGGGATTAAGCAGCCTCAAATTCCTCATCCTATAATTTCCAAGCAAGTCAAATCGTGCCAAAGAGAAATGATGCAATTATGTAGCTTTACTCATGAAGACTCGAACCCATATTTATATATGAAGATACATTAAGAGCCCTGCTAAGTATACTTAGCTCATATTACCAATCCAAATATTACTAATCTGCCTTTTGTTATTGGATTTTAATTCATCGCTACCATATATGTAATACTTACTTGTGACATTTATTTGATACAATGAAATTGTAAACAAGGTCAAAGAAATTGAGAATTTTAATTCAATAGTGCATTCTAGTGACCAGGTAGGGAATATTGAGGTCGTGACTCTAAAGTGTCCTTATTTTGAAATCAACCTTGTACTAATGAAGAATTTTTACCCTTCAATTCAAGGTTGGAAAGTTAGATTTGATTCAAAATTTGAGGACAACCATATAACCTGCTTCACAATACCATATACTGATTTTTGTAACAATTTCAATTTGAAGAGATTTGACCATATGTATGAAGCCCTGACTTGTGCATATTATTGCAAGATGCAACGATCAACCTATGTTCTATAATGCCCAAATATTGTATTGGTATGGTAATGATAAACTTCAAATTGGTATTTACAAAAGGATATTTGTTGTAGTAGAGATGACTTAAAATATTAGGTCATGGTATTATAAGGGCTGATAAGAGATATAATGCTACAAAACCAAGTCAAAACTATTACCTCCACTATTTTTGAGCTTGAGTGAGAGTGAGCTCTTGTATGCTTAATCATTCCTTGCCCCGAAATAGAAATAGATCATTGTAGTGCAGGGGCCAACTCTTGAAGTGATAAGAAACATTATATCTCCTCGAAGATAAGTCAGTAAAGGTTCTATTGTAGCAGCCCTCTAAAGATTCCAATTGTAAAACCTACAATAATTATATGAAGTGCCATCTTTTACCTTTTCTAGCAACTCCTCAAAATGAGATGTGGAACACCATAAGGGGAGAAAATAAAAACTTAACCCAATCCATCAAGTTCTAGAGGAGTCAAATACAATGCAGCTTGCACAAATGAGATATGAGAACATAGGGAATTTCATTCCACTCAGTCTCAATGGATCAAAGGAGGTTGAACAAATATGGACTTGGGCTAATACTTGGAATAGATACAAAGTATAGGCTATAGAAAAAAATGATGACCATTTTGATGATTTTGAAATGCAAAGCATAATATTGGAAATAGTCCCTGGAATATGTTAAAACAATTTCCTTTAAGAGAAACTTGGAATGTGCAGATATCTTATTAGAGGATAATATTGAAACTTGTATTACAATCCAAACACGTGAAAATTGTCATGATTTTCCTAAATGGAATGCAAGAAGGACAAAAATAATATGGCGAAGGTTATTCAATACTTTCGAAGAAGGAATTTTTATTTCTTGTCAAAACAATTGGCTCATGTATACATGTTCATCATGCAATCCTTGATAAGACTCATTTCTCTAGCACATCATCAAGAATGCATAACCATTTTATACCCATGTTCTTCTTTCTTTCAATGTATCATAAAAGACAAATTGAGGTTCAAAAGTTTATTCATAGCTAGGTGAGATATGAATCATTAGAGGTTGATTGTTATAGCATTTAGTTCAAGTGTAGTATGAGATGATGAGATCCCAACACAACCATCGTGGGAACCCTAGAGATTCCACTGAGTGTCTCGTCATTTAAATTACAAAATTGATACAATGAGAACTTGACATAACCACCATGGGAATTTCACACAGTGTGCAAAGAACCAATCAGGTTCTTACAACGGACATCAATCATAAATGGAATAAATAACTGTAATCCATACTGGACAATAAATATATTGAATAAAAATATATATAATGAGATAAAATAGATAATATGTGACGAATAGATGTACAATGAGAGTGTCAAATATATAGAGAACCTAAAGGCTCATATGGTGACCATCCATGAAAGGATGTGTCCCTTATACAATTAATAACTATTTATTATTATTATTATTATTTATGATTATTATCGCTTAATATTTATATATTTTGTATGTTACATTTCCTTCCCCCTTAAAAATGTTTTGTCATCAAAGCATGATTAGAGAAGGATCTATCTCTTGTTCTAACTCGCACTAAATTCTCATGATCTTTGGTTTTGTAATTGTGACACTTGAAGAAACAAAACAATATAATTTTTGAATTCTTGAAGTAATATGTTGCAGCTTTTTGGAATTGATCCATCCCAAATATACTTTCATTGGAATTGTTTGATGATTGATGTTTCAGATAGGATTTCTTATTTTAGGCTTCCATGGAAGTTGTCAATTTTGTCTTCGTTCTTTTTCAATGTTGTAGTTTAGTTGTTGGTAAGAAGAACATTGTTTATATTCATCTTGACCTTGTTGTTAGTCGTAACGACTCTTGTGATTTGGATGACGATAAGGCACCCGAACCACTTTTGAATATTGTTTATTGGATCTTTCTTCAAATTTTGATGTTTCTGGTGATTCAATTGGATTAGTGTTTGTTTCTTTCTCTAAGGTTTGGATTTTTTGAACTAGAAGTTTCTCTATTTCAATTGATTTAGTCATTGTTTCTTTGTGATCTAGCTCTTCTTGTAAAGACTTCTTATCATGCTTTAGCTTTCTAATTTAGGTAAGTAAGTCTTGATTATGTCGCATTAAATTTAAAAGTTCTTCCTTATTTCCTTACTTGTCGTCTTCATTTTTTTATTCCAAATTTGATGTTATTTCGTTCTTTTAATTTGTGCAAGCAACTGTTGATTAAGTATTCTTATGTGAGAGGTTTCTTCATCATTTTCAGATAATTTATTCTCATTCTTTAACTTCTTGATTTGTTCAACCAAGCTTTGATTATGGTTCTTTAAACGACAATTCTCTTCATCTTTATCTATTAATTTATTAATGAGATCGTGATTAGCTTGTTCTAACTTACGATCCATTTGCTTCTTATCTTTTTCATCATTTATTTGTACCAATAACTTTTGGTTATGTTTTTTTAAGTAAGAAATGTCTTTGTCTTTTTCTAGTAATTTTCCCTTCTTGGTTTTTTAGCATTTGCTCCAACACAACTTGAAATTGTAAATTTATGTTGTGTTGTTGATAATGAATTAGTTGGTTCTCTAATTCTTTTATTTTCACTTTCCAATGCATGTCACCTTGATTTTCTACTAAAGTAAAAATATTTTTACAATATGGACAAGGGCGAGTTCCATTCATTAGGCCCGCAATAGGAACATTTTTCCAAAAATATTTTATTTGTAGATGTCATAGTTCACTTCTTATTTTTTTAATAAATGATAAATGTATGAATTTCAAGAACCCACTTTTAAAATAATACACTTTTTCACTTTTTTTTAATCCTTTAACTTTGGAATATATATTATTTTATTCTATATTTTATTCTCTCTTTTAAGTGCTCCTCACTTTCCAAGATCCATTTCACTTTTAAAAATATAATAACCCTTTCAAACTTCTTTTTTTACATAAATTTATGATGGTATTGTTTATAAATTATTACAAAACCTTTCCTCCTTGTCTTTTTGTGGATATATCTAACTCCACAATATTTAATATGATACTCTCTCTTCTTACTTTTCGTTTATGAATATCCTTTTACACAAGTTAATTTACTTTGCTAAATATATTTTGAGTTTGGTTGAATTAATATTACTCCAAAAGACTTAGGTTATTGACTTTTTATCTTGGCTTCAATCCCACCACGTGTATATAGAAAGTTGTAAAAAGTTACCACTGTATCTTTTTTTATAGGGTAGGGAAATGCCATGGGCCAATGGTTTACCAAAACCATGGGCTTGTAAACCACCAATAGCAAAATCAGAATTTACTCTTCCTTCTTCTTTGGAACTTTTTCTTTTAAACTATCTTTTCTTTTTTTATTCTTTCTTTTTCTTTCTTTTTTCTTCTCTTTTTTTTTCCTTATTTTTTTTTTCTTATTTAAATCTGGTAATAACTTATAATTTCTTGCAGTTGAAAGATTATTTCTTCAATGGTAATTTTTTTAATGGAAAAAATATCTCAATAAATTAGAGAAACTCTGATTTTTTTTTTGTATAACCAATAGCTAGGATCAACAACAAAGCTCTCATACCAGTGCAAAGAACCAATCTGGTTCTTACGACTGACATCCATCATAAATGGAATAAATAACTGTAATCCATACTGGACAATAAATATATTGAATAAGAATATATATAATGAGATACAATAGATAACATGTAGAGAACCTAAAGGCACATATGGTGACCATCCATGAAAGGATGGGTCCCTTATACAATTAATAACTATTTATTATTATTATTATTTATGATTATTATCACTTAATATTTATATATTGTGTATGTTACAGAGTGTCTCATTATTCATGAAAGTTTTCCATATTTTGTTCTAGAAAACTTAGATGTTCTTCAATCTATGCCAAATAAAAGTAATGGAAGGCTTATGAATTCCATAATGTATACCTTCTTCAAATAACATCTCCTTGACTTTTCTTCTAGTGGAATACTTCTTCCTCCTTCCAAGCTTCCTGCGAAAGAGATTAGTATCATGGGTGGCTCTTACAACACCACAAAAGAAAATATTATTAACTCATGCATCTAACATGACCTAATGTAGGATACTCTAAACAAAGGTTATCTAAGGGGTAGTTTTCATTTCCCTAAGGTCACCTTGGTCTAGTATTTTTCTATAATTAACTTAAAGAAGAAGTCATAGTTCTTTGAGTGCCTCCCCGACAACAATGCGAAAGATGACAGTGTTTTATGTGTCTTCCTATTATCAGGATGGAATCACTTTACACAATCATTTAATTTATCAAGAAAGAGTCTATTTAATTTTTTGAGGCTCTCGATGTAGTATACACAGAAGAACTTTTCCCAAACTATCGCATGATCTAATATATCTTTCACACAACATAAAAAAAAACAATTTCAAATCTAAATCATAAACCTATGATAATAAAAATAAGAATCAACAATGTTTTTAGTCCCAAGCCAGTGATGGCACCTCACATGTTAAATTCATTGGGAACCACACCCATAGCTTAACATTTAGCTCTGTATACCAAGCATGGGCTGAGAACAGAGTGATTATGTAGCACACCAATTCTGTAGCACACATACAACCTAGATATTCTCAATTGTAGCTAGGTTGATGGCATTTTTTGTGTTAAGGTTACTAGGGATCATCTCCATAACTTAACATCCAGCTATGTATACCAAGATTTGTTTGAGAATAAAGTAATTATGCAAGCAAATATCCTATTTCTGCAATAAAAACATTCTACAAGAAATAATAACCAAACAAGAAATTAACATAAAAGAAATGGACTGAAACAAATTTAAAACTACAATAATCACTCACACATATGTACAGAGAGCACACAGGGCCTCACCTTGGAGTGGCCCCCCTTCAAGGGTTTGACTTGTGTACCTGACTATGGAATCAACCCACACACACTATGGAGCGACTGTATAGAGAAAACCATGATTGATCATGTATATTGCTATAGCAAAATATTACAGTGTTGATAACCACTATTGTTGCCCCCTCATGAATGATGCTCTACTTATATTGCGCAAGGGGGTATCTTTTGCGCTCATGAGTGGAAAGCATTGTAGTTGTTTCTAGTTTATGCCCAACAGGAAGGCATTCATGTTTCTAGAATGTGCACACACATTCTAGGAATGTGTAGGCATTCCTACTAGGAATTTTTTGGTGCCAAACACACTCCACTACATCATCTATCTCAAGGCCGACAAAGAATTCCCGACATATGCACACAAAAATAGTGCCCACAGAGAGGGTTTTATTATTTTAGTCTTGTTGCTTGATCCATAAACAATTTTGTGCTATCGCAACACCATTGTGGGAAAAATTGGAAGACAAATTTGTCCAAGTGGAATTGGAATTGTCATTTGTGTCTTCCTCTATCTTCTTGGAATTGAAAGACAAACTTGTCCAATTGGAATTTTTTTTTCTGTCTTCTTGTGTCTTCTTAGAATTGTAATACAAATTTGTCCAATTGGAATTGTTGTTTTTGTCTTCTTGTGTATTCTTGGAATTGGAAGAAAAATTTGTCCAATTGGAATTGTTAGTTGTGTAATAACAAGACAAATTTATCCAATTGGAATTGGAATTGTTAGTTGTCTTCTTGTGTAATACCAAGACAAATTTGTCCAATTGGAATTGGAATTATTAGTTGTGTCTTCATTTGTAATACAAAGACAAATTTGTCCACTTGGAATAGGAATTGTTATTTGTGTCTTATTGTGTAATACAAAGACAAATTTGTGTTGGGGTGTTTGGAAGCTAATTTTTCTCTTTCAACATGGGGAACTGATGGATTCGAGAAAGAAAGTCCCCGAGAAAAGAGAAATCGATCGAAAAGGTAGAGAAATAAAGAGAAAAGGTAAAGTTATGTATGTCAAAGCGTAGGCTTTCAAAAGAGGGAAATCTAATTTATAGTGGAATAGATGTCGTTGTTGTTTCTCCTCCATCACCACAAGTAATAAGGAGACCAATCCATCGAGTATCTCATCCAGACAACTTGTTTTGGATGACCAAATGATGGAGAATTTTCTTCGAGTTGATTATATAATGGATGAAATTAGAGAGGCAACTTATGCACAAAATTGTGGTGAAGAAGATCATATGGTGCAACCTATTGTTGGATATTCAAATGTTCCAAAAGCTGGTCAATCCCATTTCCACTCTCCTCCTAGATTTTATCTGCCAGTGATTGAAGGGGCAAGATCTGCAAAATTGTTAACTCCACAACATGGAGGTAAATAGTGCCAGAATAAGGGTTCATCATCCCTACCTAGGTTGAGAGTTGTGTGACGAAGAACTCCTAAATGCATTCAAGTTGATGAAAGTGGTCTAGAATCACTTGAAGGTAAGTTACCTAACTGTACTATTCATTATCATTCTTATACAATCATTAAAGAATATTTTGAACCAAAATCTGATGTTGCTAAATGCCAATTATTTTTGGATTTGTTAATATATAGAAGTTTGGTTTTTGTTAGGATAATTTTAGGCATTAAATCAGTCAAAAGTTTAGAAATAAGTCATCATATTGTTAGAAACCTTGTAGATGATTTTCAAATAATTGGTAAGAAATCTCATTCTAAAGATTGAAATGCAACCTGGCATGTCTTTTCACAATCAATTGTTATCAAGATCAAAAGAAAAAATATTTTTCTACAATAAACCTCTCACCTCATGAAATGCAATGTCAAAACCCTTAGAAAGTGTTATCACATGAAATGTATTGACAATCACCCTTACATTTATTTGTTTCTTTGTCAAAATTTTGTTACGGTCACACCTAGTCTTTCGAGACTAGATGATAGGTCTTGGTCATTAGGGTCATTTCATAAGTTGAAAATTGAGTTCATTTAGGTATTTTCCTGGAATATTTAAGTTTCTTTCTGAGTCATACATGGAGGAATTGGTGATATGGTCAAGTTAGTGTGGTCTCATGATCATCATGGTTTGTCATCATTAATAAAAAGGAACAAGTTAAAAATGTCACTTCATCATGTTTTAGGTTCCATAGTGAATGTTATTATGTTTAATGGGTCACTAATCACTTATTTACCTGAATTTGTACATGTATTGGCGATTAATTCATCAAAACCCAATTCGTTGTTGAAGTTCCTAACTTTTGGAAACAAAATTGTGTCAACTATCAAATTGTCGTAGAACTATCTCGTTATCTTGTCAGACTGATAATGATGAGTCTATATCATGAAATTTTGTGGGTGTCCTTTATTTCAGAGTTAGTTATTATGTCCCATCATCAAAATAATGTTTGAGATCATGCCTTGGTCATTAACTGTTTGAATTTCCCTCGCTGCAAAAGTTGCACTCACTGCAAAAAAATTGCCACTGCCCAAGTCTCATCAATTTTACTTAATAACAATATTTTCCACTTGTTTCTTAGTCTTATGTTCATGCCATCCACTTTTTTCTTCCTTGGTTTCAATTTACAATCAGGTTTTGGTGTATTGTGGTGAATTTCCTTCTCTATAGAAAACCTAGATTCGTTGCAAAACCCTGTGATCGTTGCTAAAGGTCCAATTGCTCAAATAAATTGTAATATCTTTGTCATTATCATGTTTAATTGAACTCTCTTTCCTGTTCGAGTCTTATCACTCCCTTGGTTGCAACTATGGAACACAGTAAACAAAAGAAGAAAATGAATAAAGGGTGTGAAATTGTGAGGTTTGAACATCAAGGGTTACATTTGATTGATTTGAACCCAATGTTTAGAGAATATTTTGAGAAGGTTGGATGCATAATATTTTTTGAGAAGATTCACAACTTTTGTTTTCTTTAAAAGAATAAAAGAATCTTTAAAATAATTAAAATACTGATAATTGAGGAGAAAACTTGCAGGAAAAATGGCCTGCACTCCATCCTTAATATTCCAAAGTTGAGGAATAATGAACTATCACCCATTTTTCAACTATATTGAATAAATAATGTACAATCCCTTCCCATGACCCTGGCCTAATCCATTTGAAGAAAAATATCTACCTCAATGTACAACTCCTTCCCATGTGACCCTCAACTCATCCATCTAGACGAAATCTACCCTAAACGAGTGAAACAAAAGGTAAATCCAGTCATCTCTAACCATCCAATTTTACATCCCTCCCAGGGATGATTTTAACGATGGAAATTTATTTTAAAATGTAGAAACCTTGGCGAATCTTACTAATCCTTCATATGCCAACTATAAATGTTTGGTGATATTTTTGTAAAAATATTGAAATTTCTAAGGATTTTATGTAGCTTTTATAAACTTTTAGCGATTTTTAAGGTAAAATAGCGAATCTCATTATTGGAAAAACCATGGAAAATTAGCCCATGAGCGAAATTTATCCCCTAAAATCATCCATGAGATTCCATCCCATGTATTTTCATACAATCATAGAAAACCTACTTTAAAATATCAAATAATTATCAAATCAAGGATTTATCTCACCTACGAGGCCTCTAGAAAGTAGGACGCTTAGTCGTTAAACCGCCCGGCCAAAGATCCAAAGACTCACATCCGATTGGGAAGACCGGTATTTACAAGCATAGCCAAGTTTCGAAAGGGAAAGGAAAAATCAAAAGAAAGCCTGCAATATCCCTCTCCAAATTTTCTTATGGACAACCACTCCACCACAACTACAATAGTGTTTTCTAATCCAAAAAGACTAGAACTGGCCTTATGATGAAATGATAACCCCTCCTTAAAACAATCCATTCAAATAGATTGAGTTATCAAAATATATTCATAGTTTCTCGACAAACAAATAGACAAACATAGTAGATGCAAATAGATTAGGTCCAGATGTGAGGAGTTCAAATGTGGGGATGATATAAGCCACATCTAACGATAATTCTTCTGTAGGAAATCTGGATTGGGGTATAAGCTCTGCTAGAGTTCAAGGTCATTTCCTCTAGCAAGTTTTGTATCATTTCCACCAAATCGCTCAGCCTCCTACAAGGTGGGAAATATAATGTGAAGGGAGCAACCGAAAAGCAGAGAATCGATACCAACTCCAACATCTCTTTGGCCTGATCACCTCTTTCTCTTTTCCTTCAAATCTTCACATTTATCTATAAGTG